>PKRV01002327.1:441311-540610 GCA_003709505.1 Hyphantria cunea
ATATATGTATCATCATCATCAGGTCGCTATCTTCATAATATTTTTGTATTGAACCAACAGCCCACAGGTCATATAAACCCTAACTTTGTACATATTTTATAAAATTGTTATTTATGTAAAAACATATCTGTTCCAGAGCTGTGGACTCTGAAATTCTGAGCATTCTGCGACAACGTTATGAAGATTGCATGATATTTGAACGCCCTGACCATGAAGCTGCCTGTGTGCCCCTGTATAAGAAATACAAGGATGCTGAAGAGGCTTGGTTTATCAAATGTTAGTATTTCATTCTTAATTACACAAAATGTTTCCCAATACATTTTCCCTAAACTTTGCCAAACTTGGATACATGTAAAGCAAGCTAAAAGTCCACATAAATCCTTCAACATTTAATATCTCAATTGACACCAAGAATGTTGTGTCCTTAACTGTTCAAAACATTATTCTTGTACTCTAACTATCAAGAGCTTTGAAATAACATCACAATTCCTCAAACCTTGTCATTTATCAAAAAATCCTTGTTGGCAGTAAGAAACTATAGTGGAATGAGAGAGAAAAAATTGTCTATACCAGTATCCTTATCCCACATCACTGATCATGCCTGTTTTTAAAACTTATAGTTTGCTAACAACTAGCACAATACGACTAAAACAAAAATTCTTAATATGGTGAAGTGGTTATGTTTATAAACAAATTTCAGACATGATTAATGAGTAATATATTTCTGTATCCTTAGATGGAGACCTCGGTGCCTATGCTGATGCCCGCAAAGCATACATGAAGCAAAAACACCGC
The DNA here is from genome assembly GCA_003709505.1 of Hyphantria cunea. Lineage (NCBI taxonomy): Eukaryota > Metazoa > Arthropoda > Insecta > Lepidoptera > Erebidae > Hyphantria > Hyphantria cunea. The sequence continues at coordinate 442,107 of PKRV01002327.1, forward strand.
ATGATTTGGGAAAGGCGAAACGGCAAACTGTCTGCTCTAACATGAACTGCATGACACCATTCAGTCAAATAAAACGCATAAGTAGATGGTATCTGTTGCAATATGTTAAATAAATTATAGACTATTATACTTACCTTGTTTGATAAATTACTACCTTCATCATCGTCAACAGATTTAGAAAAGAGATTTGTTAGATTTCATTCAACTAAGTTTTGTTACATGGGTTGACACACAAATGACTTCAGAATAGTATTGGTGAAATTAACTACTATTTTTTCATGTGTGTATGTATATATTGTATATCCTTGGTCTCCTTGGGGGATTGGTTAATAAATTTAAATAAACGACATTTTTAGTAACTGATTTTAAACTTTCGCGACTTTAACACATATATTTTGTTATCTAGCAGAGCTTATTTGCGATTAAAACTATTTCCTCCCTGCCTTATATTTCTCCAACGTTCCGAATGGGTTATACCGCTCGTGTTCACCGATAGACTGGTGTGAGCCCCTAACAACACCTTGTCCCCGGTACTCGTCCTTTATCTGTTCCTTCCATTCGCTCAGTTTCCTTCGGGAGACCTGAGATGGATAAATAGGGTAAACAGAAGTTACCACAACCTTATGCATATTTTTAGTATATAACGAATTCCGTAACATCTAAGATTTTAGTTCAAACCATGAAAATCATCAGCTTTACTAATGGATATGTATTTACATCCTGAGCTAGTTAACGACAGGAAGTTATTTAAAAGAAAGTTTCGGGATGTAAATTTTACATATGCCTTGTAATAATTACCAGTCAGTACACAGCAGACAATGGCTATAGTAGAAAGCAAAGACCAGATGCTTAATTATCCATACTTGGAAATTCGACAGTAACTCTGGCCATCTGTTACCCTTTCATGGCTAAACCGCTGAATCCGTTCAGTGGTTTAGCCATGAAAGGGTTTGAATAAATTTCTGTATGGAGATAGATGGTGCCGCGGATAAAGCTGGTTGTTTAGTTATATAAGTAAGCAACCAGTTTTAACCCACGGCTATAACTTATATCCACGTTTTTTAACCGACTACGGCAAAGCCAAAAAGAAGGGTAATAATTTTAGCAGTCAATGTACGTTCCACTGCAGTTTCAAAACTACTAAACCGATTTAAATGAATGAGGTGTTAATAGATTCATGATAATGGCCCAGGTGACATAAGCTAATTTATCTATACAAATTTTATCATAAGTTTTTACAAAGTTGTGTTAGTTCTTGAAACTTTATCTTGTTCAATAAAGAGTAATCATTATTGTTGAAAAAATAACATTTATTTTCCGACACATTCATCATACATGCAAATACTGAAATGACTATAATTTCAATACATCAATCACTAGTTAAAACTATAACAAAAATCACAGAATTACGAAGATGTAGAAATAATTATAATAATCGCCTAACATCTTCTCATAACAAAACTCCGAATGGGCACTTAATTCTATCTTACTGTTACGAACTTACTGGTACAAATACACAATGTTATTGGTCAGAAAATAAAACAACAGCTTACAAAGTACTTGAACGTATCTTCACTACAGTCTTAGAGAAGTTGACAATCATTACCATTTTATAACATATATTTATTCAACTATGGACAGAAATCCGGCCATAAAGGTTCCTTAGGATAGCAACATCTAAAATTGCACATGAAAAACATCAATATCTGTCACAAAATTGTTAACACTCAAACATTTCATGTTTATAGATTGAATGGCCAATACTGATTAAATGCGGACTGGCAGTGAAACAAAAAAATATAATTAATTGCATTGAAAAAATATTCTTAAGTATGCAAGATCCTGCTTACATAAAATATATAAAACAAATTACAAACATTATCTGTAAATAATTTAAACAATTAAATATCCTAGTTCCACACTATGCATTCAATGAATGTATATTATATTTTTATTTTTAATTCCATTTCTTATACTTTGTACCAATTTTAACAATGAAATATGTACATTTTATACATACCTAAATAAATTGTCGACTTATGATTATAAGAACTGCCACATTCTTCAAAAGATTTGTATTAGTATTGAAGTGGAACCAAAATACGGTATTAACGGTACAGAGGTATCACAGTAATAATAATAATGACTTACACCCTTATTCATATACACTAAACAACAGCGTTCAAAGATATTTTATTAATTTTTCTTAGGAAAAGATTAGGAAAAAGCTCTAACAGTGTTATCTGATGTTTGTGAACAATTGCCAGTGTGCTACGGTACAAAATTAAATGACAATTATTTACAGTTCTTATTCTGATTGCGTTTCCGATATACATTTTCAAATAATCAGATAATACTAATTATTAGACAAATCCAAATTATAATAATTAAATATCACTATCGTCTAATCGTGACATGGCGCGGTCATTTTTAAACATATATCCGACCCACCAATCTCACCAGATTTTTGATCTAGCAATGAAATAATATACTAAATTAAATTAAAATAGTTTATCTGTAAATTTTACTTAACTATAATACAAAAGCGTGGAAGTTTTATGTATAAGAATTACAATAATTTATCGCAAATATTAATGCGACATAAAATTTATTACATTCAATATAAACTATACACTTCTAGAATACTTGTAAATTAGGCCCGTAACCCTTGTTTTTTGCGCCATGTGGAACTAAGAGATTTAATTTAAAACAAGAAAAATCTGTCACAATAAGAGCATCATCGTACTTTCGGCACGAGCATATTCTATTAAAGCAACATCACCTACACCTACAGACATTCAATACTCTTATAAAACATTTTGAACGTTTTTAATTGACACATGTCGTTAAGGCCAGTTCGCAAAAAAATGAAATTCAAAAACCAACTGGCTGTTCATGGTAAGACTTTAGCTTTGAATGTAAATGTTATCTAAAATTACATAAATTCGAACGTGACATCCCTACGAATGAGAAACTAAATTCGTCTGCACAATAACATTAGATAACATTTAAAATAATATATTTGAATAATTTAAGCAAATTACATGCAAATAGATTCCTGGCCTAAATATATTAAAAGATAAAACTCTAGGCAAGAATCAACGTGTTGTCTATGATCATTGTACTTTATGCGGGCATCCGGCAAATGTTGCAAGTGCGCGAGATGTTCGTTAAAACTTAGCAACTATTCTTAACATATATATATTTTGAGCCTCAAATCAGTGATATGTACACTTTATTTAGTGCTTCATGTTTTAAGAACAATCGTATAAGTTGCAGTATCATTATCTACTTACACCATACGTAGATAACTATACTGGATATAGATATAATTTAAACTTATAAGTACCTTAAAAGTATCATTTGAAGTTTGTTTCAGTCCTTTGTTACATGAAGAAATATAAACCTAACAAATTAATAAAAAAAAATGTCAAAAGATAAAATAAAAATAAAATTAGTTACAACTTAAGTTTGTTTTTAAAACGTGTACTAACGTGTAACGTGTGTGTAATGTAACCAACTTTACTGACTAGTTCAACAAGTAACAGGAATAGACTAAAACAGCACATCACGAACGCTACTCAGTTGGGTAAATGTATAATTAAAAATAAAGTTAGTCAAATAAATAATAAAACGGTACATAATATAAGAAACAATAAAGATTTTTGGTCAAGATGATTCTTAAGACTTATTTATTGTACATAGATATTTGGGACATACGTTTCATCGGCACTTTGAACATTTAACGAATGCACCATAAGATTTTCTTAATCTAAATAAACACATAAAAATATAAACATCTAAAATATTATTGTTACAGACATCACAATGTATTGGACACTTACAAAGTATATAATAGTTAAAATTCGTTGCGACCCTGGCTATCACAGCTCGGTGGCGGGTCGCCCTCGGAACATGGACAATAGAACCTACCTCGTAAAGGAATGCATCTTTATATGACGCGGTGGGATTACGAACAATCAAAATGAGCCGCCAAACGGATGCGACCTGCCAAATAAATATATAAATTAGTACCAATATATTATTAAGTCAGCGGTATATGGACAATAGTAGCTATAGATTTTTTTAAAAAATAATCGTAATTTTAAGTAATGATATTTCTGAAATTTTTTTAGCCACTAACTTTTGTTATGTCCAGAAACTTATAAAATATAATTTCGAACCGGTTAATAAGTCGGTGAAGGTCGATTTGACTTCAGATGTTAGATTAATACAGATAGTTGAGAACAGTCATTAAATGGTATAGTTTGGTGGTTATAGAACTTACGTCGGTTATCCTGTGTAAGAAAAGCTGTCGGAGCCGGCAAAGCGCTGGCCGGTGGAGAACACCAGATATTGTTCTTTGGCGATTCAAAAACACGCGAACCCTAGACAAAAAACAAAAAAGTTAATACGTTTTATAATATTATCGCGTTATGATATTGAGAACAAACTTTAAAATTTTTATGACGCCTAAAGATTCACAAAGCTTTTGAGGTTTTAATTCGCTAATTAATTTATTTATTAAATGCTATTTATGCTACTGGCGTATTGCAGCATGGTTCGTTGCGAGTGCCTACTTCATGTCTATGGAATTTGAACTGGATTTTTGAAGGGTAATCTTGATAAAAATAACACACTAATGAGGTATACTTTTAGAACTATATGCTACTTGACATGTCCGTTCTTAACCAGATCATTCTGTAAATTGGTTAAAGGGAGTGGTAGTGTTACCTTCTGTCCGGGTGGAGTGTCGTGTACCGAATAGTCTTCATGAGCCGGAGCGGCGGGCGGGTCCCGGCAGCGCGGCACCACCACGCCCGCGCACAGCGACCAGCGAGCGCTCTCACTCTCCGTGAATATCTCCGAGTATTGACGGAGGAACTCGCCCACGCCTTCACTACCTACAACAAATTATACCTCAGTTATAATATAATATAGTTTACATTTTGTTAATAGGAAATTTGTCTCAACGGATTTATAACTTCTAAACACTTTAAAACTTTATTAGTTGAATAACAGATTTGAATAAAAACTTAAGATTTTGCTTATTGCAGTAAGTTATCCATAGTTTCATATACGTTATCATAAATGTTTGGGGAAAATTATTGAAAGTAATATTTTTACGTCAGCCGGTCTTTCGAACGGTATATACGTATCAAAGAACAGCTGACGTATTATTACCAAACTATGCAACAGATTATTTTAATTTTTTTTCTTTGTGGAGTCTCCCACTGTTTGCCATTCATAATATGATATTTACTGATACGTGTCTCAAATATTTGAAGTTGAGAAAGGCTACTAACCGGACTCTCCTCCTGGGAACACGGGCTCGAATCTCCTGGCGTAGTCTCGGAAGAGTTCGTCGACCGGCAGGGGAGGGCGGTCGGCGAGCAGCTGCGCCAGGCGCCACACGGTGCGCCAGGCGGCGGACAGCTGCAGGCGCGCGTCCTGCACCACGAAGAGAACGCGCGCCGCCACCAGGCGCCGCAGGTCGGGCTCGGCGCGCTGCAGGCGGCGGTAGGCGGCGCAGAAGTACTCGTGCGTGGAGCCGCGCGCCACGCTGCGGTCGCCGCACAGCGCCGCGCACGCCGCCAGCAGCGCGCTCGCCCACGCCGGCGCCAGCCCCGGCGCGCTCACCACGCCGCGCTCTACGCACCCGCCCGCCGCGTACACCAGCGCCTCCACCGACTCCGCCTCCAGCATCGCCGGCTGATCGAACGATATTTTAGTTCAGGTCTTTTCCCGGACGAGATATTTTTATAGATAATTTGTGGAACTTTTGAAGTTAGCGGAGAGAACTCACCGTAGGCAGCGCACCGTAAATGTTGGCGTAGTGCGCGGGCAGGTCGGCGAGCGCGACGGCGGGCATCGCGCGCAGGCGCTGGGCGACGAGCGCGCGCGCGGCCCGCGTGGCCACGCGCACGCTGCGCTCGCCGTTGCTCTCGCCGCAAACCGACACGGCCTCGGGGATGAGCTCGAACAGCTCCACCAGCTTCACGCAGCCGTAGTGCGCCACGCGCAGCTGCCGCCCGAAGTGCGCGTGGTAGGCCGGCACGAACCGGGAGAACTCCATGCGAAGGTTCGGCGTGTAACGGAGGAGTTCCACGGCCTGAGATAAAGTACCAATTTGTAGTATAATTAACTCTGCTCTTCGAGTACAGTTTTATAGCATAGACGCAGCTTAGATAAGAGCAAGGTACCGACACTATCGACGTATAATCAAACCGGTTACTAAATATTTACCTGCATAGCAAACTGCCTAGTCCTGGCTCTCTCCTCGGATGTTGGAGTGCGTCTCGGCAAGGAAATAGATCCGTCTTGAGCGACAGTAACAGCCTGCGGTCCGACCCGCTGCATTAGTTCCGCAATAGTACAAACTCCATAATCGACCGGAGAGAACGGGCGTCCAAAAGTAGTTTGGTACATCAATGGGATATCATTAACGAGGACGGTACGTCCCGGTTGAGCTTTAAGAAGTTTGACAAGATCCGAAGTCCAACGACGACTCTGAGCGGTAGAGGAAATCGTGATGATACGAGACGAACCTGACCCGAGGACCTATAAAGAACAGAAAATGATAAGCTTTCCTCCATAACAGGATAATAAAAACAATGCACAGCAAAATTGAAAAAAATAAATAAATAATAATTAAATATTTCCGACATACATAAATTAAACATGATCAATCTTATACATTACAATTTTTCAAAACAAATATAAGATAAAGTTTAGACTGCCTTAGCTACTCACTACAATAGCACTACTGAGTGCAGCGAGCAAATCCGGCAGCTTGGTGAAGCCGTAGTCAGCCACACGACATTGTCGACCGAAGTGGTGGTGGAAGGCAGGAATTAGTCTAAAACAATTAAATTTTATGTATTTCCTATAGTCAACCCTATTTATTGTGATATTTAAACATGTTGTAAATTTAACTTTTTTCCGCTGCTTCGTCCGCGTGTATGTCATTCATCGCAATAAAAATTAGCCATGTCCATCCTCAAGAATCAAAGTATCTCTCTATGCCAAATTTCATTGAAATCGGTGCAGCGGTTTAGCCGTGAAAGTGTAACAGATAAACAGATATTTACTTTCAAATTTATAATATTAAATAAAGATTAAGTGGCATGATATATCTACTACTGTATAAATGCGAAGAATGACAGTAAACAAATGTTTTAAGAAAAAAAAATTAGCAGATGTTAAGAAGTATATAATGATTCAAGAATCACCCTCTTGTTTGCAATCTAATATATGCATATAATCCGAGAATATTTAAGACTTCCGTGCGAAGCCGGGTCGGGCCGCTAGTAATATATATATAAAAGATTTAAATAAAGTAAAATAGACAACTTTAAAATAAACAAGTATAAAACGATACAAACTTGCTAAAAGGTATGGAGCATTTGGGTGCAGTTCGCAAGAGATCAATAAGTTCGCGTTCGAACAACGCGAGCATCGGTTCCAGAACCGGCGCCGTGCGAGGTCGTTCGCGCTCGCCACTTGATCGAGAACTCTCACCTATAACAAACAGTCTTATATAATATATATTAGTCGGCAACGCACTTGTGACGCCTCGGGTGTTGCGGGTGTCCATTGACGACGGTAATCGCTTACTATCAGGCACACGTATGCTCGCTTAGCCCCTATTCCATAAAAAAAAGTCGATTCTGTAAAGCTCATAACCGGCAACAGCAGCAACAAATAGTGGCTCAAAAAAATAAGAATTTTACTTCCATTTTACAGAGAATACAAATAGAGAAAATATATGGTCGTCTATAAACTGTACACTTACTGTAGGTAGTGTTATCAGACAGAGAGTCCGTTTGACGCCAAGTGAGGTGACGTGATGGCACATCGCGAACTTCTACCCCGGGGACACTGCGTAACAACAGCTCGAGTGTAACACCGTGACGGGTGTCACACACCAGGGCATCGAAATGGCTCTCATAGCACTCCACGAAGCTATCAAGGAATAACCATAAATATTAGGTTTAGTTACTACAAAATTTACTTTTTGTAGAAATGTAAAAACTACATTAATTTCATGAATAAGAACCATGTAAAAAAAAGACAAATTAAAAGACGATATTATACAAAAATTAAGGGAAATTCTATAAGGTTAAATAACTATATAGGTGCCGTGTACATTCATTAAAATTACCTTAACAGTGGCAAGATCCCACCATGATTCTCCAACAACACATGAACGTTCTTAGCCAGTACTGAAATCTCCATATAAACGGGCTGCAAGATGCGAGTACCATCCTCTTGTCCGGTATTCATAGACGCATGAATATGGCACTTCCATGGAGCTTCTTCCATTTCAGTATTTGAGACTGGAGTTAAATCAACTAACTGTACCATTCTACCGTACCCTTCATGGATAATTACGGTATCTTTGAGCTTCGCTATATCTGATGTAGTTAGCGCACAACAATGACGACTCGCGTATGCATCCCTCAAACGTAAAAGTGGCAACATGTGGTTACTTTGGTCCAGGAGTATGGCCCTAAGACGGGCTCTCAGAACATCTAGGTTTGGCGCAGGCGAAGGTTTGCCTAAGGATAATTCGAGTCTACGGCCCGTCCACTGGTTATCTAAGCGACGTTTGTGGATACGCGCAATTGCTAGCCTCGCGTCCCATTCCGAGCGAAGTACAACTGTTGCTAGAGGTCCTTCTCCTGCGGCCCATACAGACACTCGAACGACAGGGATGTATTGGTTAAACAGCTGTATCAGCATCTCCTGTACACACAAATTATCACATTTCTATATACATCTATTAAACAAAATAAACCTCGAATAGGCAGTATGCCAGTTTTGAATGGGTTATATATTGTTAATCCTTTTAACCAGGCACAATGTAAGTACATTGAAAAAATTTGATACTTAAGCTCGTCATTATTTTTTGTGGTCAAAATTAATAATACTGGCAAATAAGTTGAAGAAAAATAATTATGACGTCAATAGTAGGGGAGACATGATGCTTCCCCATAAACTTCCAGTTCATATGAATGAATAATGCCGCAATGTCACTAATTTTTTTATCTTCTGGCCGATTTTGATTACTAGATCCTTTCAAATTTCAATGTGAGACTTTTCAATATTTGATAAAATCTGTCAAAGTTCATATTCCACTCTGCTATAAATTGTTAATAGACACTATTTGCAAGGCTTATAGGAGGAGGTACTCAACAGGATGTACAGTATTCCTCCTCGTTTTGAACTGCCGGCGATCGACTATATTCCAAAATATTTTACCTTCTAAGGTTCCCCTACTATAATGATGTGTTAGTTAGAACCTACTGTTTGTTATTTAATAAAGAGCAACTGATTTAAACATGAATAAAACATGAAAAGCACTTACGAAATTAGGAAATATTTCTATCGTGCGACAGACCTATGAACAATTCATGAATTGCATGACATCATAACATTTATCAGTCTCTATATTGAGAGACGACAACTTCATAATTTTATAGCCTGATCTTATTTTGGTAATCATCATTACCAAGTTTTATTTATACTAGTTTATGCCCGTGGCTCCGCCCGCGTATACGTCGGTTATCGCGGCAAATAGTAGCCTATGTGTTATTCTGATGTATCAGCTATATCACCGTATAGTTTTATCAAAATCCGTTGTGTAGTTTTTACGTGAAAGAGTAACAAACATCCATACAAACTTGCACGTTTATTTAAGTATAGATACACCTTACTTATTATGAAACCAACTTTTTAAGACTACATGTATTACACTATTCTGGGAAATGGTAACGATAACATTGCAAAGAAAGCCCTACTTTTAGCAGGTAACTTATGGCAAATATAAATCATTTTTAACACTAACAGTATCAGTATAAAAATTGACATTGTTTATTCCTAAAGCCAGGTCTTGATAACAGATCAAGATCTTACCCAAATCTATTTATATAGAGTTGTAGATAGACTAACAATCTGCCTTAACTTGTACACGTAAAAAAGATAGACTTGATCAGGAATTTTTCTCCGTATTTATCATTTACCTTGAACATAAATCTCGAAATATCCGTTCGTGCCCACTTAAATCATTACGAATTGAGAATATTTTACACATATATAGTTCCAGTTGTGTCACTAACTTATCACTGAAGGATTCAGAAATTTGGTCTTCAGAATCTTATTGAGTTGGAAAGGTTTGAGATTAGAGTACCGTGTGTGAGGTGTTTTATTTTTGACGTCATATTAATGTAACTTTTCGAAGGACTGTACCTGTAACACGGGGGGTTCATAGGGCGGTAGATTCGAGACAGTAAGCTCAGCAGTGGTCTCTTCGGCCTCGCTTTGTTCACTGAAACTGGCTGAAGAGTTCCAAGGAGACGCAGCTCGACTGCCACTCTCTCGGCGACCATCCGCGCTGTTGCTTGACGAGCAACCCGAACGGTCAAGGTTGATCGAGCCTGTATAAAAAAAGAGTTTTCAAAGTATGTATATTAAGAAAGTAGTGTATACAGATCGCATAGTTTATTAAAAATTTAATCGAATATGTGACACTGTTCAACATAAAACTGCTTTTCTCAGACGACAACATCTCTTTCTTGCACCATACCTATATAATAAACTCAACCCAATTTTAATTTTTTTCTCAAAAACTACTTTTAAGTGCAAATCTATTATACAAAATTATTTACTCAGTCTATCATATGCAGACACAGAATCGCTCATCACTATCACAACGTGAGGCAAAGTTAAAAAAAACACTTACTCTACGCTCATACGAACATACACACACATACACGAATATACATATACACACACACACACATGCACGCGCGCACCACACACACACTCATACACACACATATACATAGTAACGCAACACAATACATCGACCCTGCAAACCGAGCTGGTGTGAATCCTGGAGTCCTGAAATACAGGTTTTGGCCTAGTTTAGGCTCCAGTCCACCCCAAGCTACAAATATTGTATCTGTACTAACTTCAATGATTATTGTACAATGAGTTCTTTGTGGTGGAAATAAACGTATTTTTATGTTAAACGTATTTAATTATTCGTTTATCTTTAGATACTTTGCAAATTTTGTCTTAATAATATAACGATTCAAAGTACACTTATAATGCAATGATTTTTGTGAAAATCAATTTCTATCCAAAATTATTTATTTATTTTTAATACATCACGATTTTTTTCCATTAGCGAACTCAATGCCTACTGCATTCTACCGGTCAGCTATTAGGTGATGCAGAAAAAACATGGAGGTAACACTTTGGTTAAAATTTGTTAAGACTAAATAGAATAACAAATGTTAATAGTAATCAAATCTCTCAAGTGTAAAAATAGATTTTTGCTTCTAAAAACATTGATGCTCTGAAATCAATATTATATAAGAATGTTTAAATTCTGCAAACGAACCATGAGTTCCTCGTATCTTGCGAGGCTTGGGCGCAGGTGGTGGACAAAAGTCGTGAGGCGGCGGAGACGGCGCAGGAAGCTGTTGCAAGGCTAGCGCCCATTCTTTAGCAACAGCAGATTGGTGAGTTGAGAGTTTCGTCACCTCTGGTGGTGATGAACACACCTGCAGACGACGATTATATAGTTATACTACCTAAGTACAGCTACGGTATTGAAAGATAGAAGATATATACAATAAGTAGGTGTATACTAGTAGGTACTTTTTCGTCAAGAAAAAAATATAACCATTGTGTCAAAGTCGGTCTACAAAAAATAATATTTTTTAGATATGTTCATAAATCTCATTATATGTAGGTAATTACTATTAATAGTTAGGTACCACTGTGACTATCATGTCAATTTTTTTTTCGTTTTCTTTTTGTTTGAAATAAAAGAGTGGAATTACTTAATTTATATGCAAATGAAGCCGGTTGTACCTTTGTTAAGTGATGAATTCAACAAAAATTAAGGATTCTTTACTGTCTATTATAAAGTTACTCAGTATTAAGAATACGGCGTGTTACCCTATTCGTCGCAGGACAACATTACTATAAAGAGGAAGAAACCCTGATCAAACCTAGAGAGGCAAGTGTCTAGAATCGGATTATTCAAGGCCTTTAATGATAGATAATAGGTCACAAACCTGTGGTGGTAAAAACGTCGAGGCCGATGCATATGACGAGGCAGGCGCGGTACTGTACCCTTCGTCGCTGGAATACGTGGGAGGAACGCTCGTGCGAACATAACGCGTGCTTATTTTTCTTCCGTAAACATCTTCTCCGTCCATACGCATCAAGGCTCTGCAAACAATATCACACAATTATATTTCGAAATTAATTTTGATTTTTGAGAATCCTACATGGGATGGGACAAACATTACGTAAAGTAAATAAATAAATATATTTCGGACATTATCATATATTCGGACGAGGGATTTCGTCGTGTTATAACGTTAGTTATATATAATCTGATATGTATAAAACATGCTATTTCAAAAACTGTCCCTAAATATTTAACAACCCGGCAAAAAAAATTAAAGAGTAATAAATATGTATAGGTTGTACTTATTATTTTAGAAACCGGAATTTGAAATTGCTTCAGTAAGTACATTGATACATACAAATCCGAGTAACATTTATTTTACAACAGACAACTCAAAAGGCAATACAAATATACATGCAAACAAATACAGTCGCTCAGAGTGCTATGGAGAGGGCTACGCTCGGCGTTTCTCTAAGGGATCGCATTAGAAACGAGGTGATCCGACAGAGAACCAGGGTTATCGACATAGCCCACAGGATTAGCAAGCTGAAGTGGCAGTGGGCTGGCCACATTTGCCGAAGAACCGATAACCGTTGGGGTAAACGAGTTCTTGGGTGGAGACCGCGTCTCGGCAAACGTAATGTAGGACATCCACAGGCCAGGTGGAGTGATGATTTGCGGAAGACGGCTGGCAGTAGCTGGATGTGAAAAGCCATAGATCGAACTAAGTGGTGTGCAATTGGAGAGGCCTATGTCCAGCAGTGGACTGCAATAGGCTGATGATGATGAAACAAATATTTGCAATAAGAGGTCTCGAATCCGTGATCCTGGAAGTGGCAGTCGAGGTCTTAAATGTCCTAACGTCAAATATGTTAACACATATTCGGAACACTAACGATTTTTTCTGTAAATCCGTAAATTTTAGAAAACTGCCAATTTTTAAAAGGAATCTTATTTACATATTGAATAAGCGAAAAAATGTTAACTGTTATACAAAAATTAAAGAATAATCTTACCAACATAACTTCATATATAGAAAAATTCATTATTTTTACCGTATCAAATATGAAAGATATCGATTTAAAAAAAACATCAGTAAAATCTCCAGTTTAAAATGAGAGAAAATTTCGAAACCCACTTTTTTATTGTGTATTACACTTATGCGCGAATTAAATAGTACACGATCATTTGAAAATCATTTATAATACCGCTACAATAATTCCGTTACTTATGTTATAAATAGAAAGACGTGACGAACTTAAATATTAAAACTAAGTAGAAAAGAACGTCAGAAATAAAAGAAACTCATAATCACGGAACCTACCCTACCTACCCTCTCTAATCTTAATACTGTTGGTGAAATATATTTATAGACATTGGTGAAATACTTAAGTAATAATTTTATATCGAAAGGTTTTAATGTTAGCTATTTAATAAAGTTTTGAAATCATACAAGCAACATACAAGTAAATGTAAGGTTCGAATAAAGCGATATTAATAAATAGACATTCGTCTACATTTACTATCTGTATAACAGTGCAATTATTCTGTAAAGGTCATCGTTCTGAATCACTTACCAACGCTAAAAACGAATGTACTACTTTTTAACAGCATAAAGTACCATATATGCAAAATATTATAAAGAAAATCAAACATGGCGACCAGGATCAGCTGTTTTCACATTCTTTTGTAAAAACAACTGATTGCCGTTGTCATCTAGAATTATTTTATTAACCTATTACACTATATAAATATAAAATTTTCTTAGATTGTTACACAGCACAAGAACATAATTTAATTTCACACAGGGCATAAATTTCTAAATTACAAAGTAAAACTTGCATGAATGACACATCGGAATTAACAATTTTGAACTAAGCTTATAAGAAATATAAAACTGATTATTGCAATACAAATAATTTAACTAAACAATATAAAATTTGTATTCATAAAGGTTTTGAGAAGTCTAGAAAATTAACATATAAGTATAAAATATACATATATATATATCTTACCCTGATAATAACATTTTGTTAGAATTGATAAGATCACGCGTTTAATCATTAATTAATATAATGCCGTTAAAGTCCGTTATATAAAAAAACGTTACACTTTAAATTTTAAATATGAAAATGTCTTATAAATTACTGTGTTCTGGCTCGTGCCTGTCGATGCAATGACCTTTTTAAAATTAGAATTAGAGATGCGATGTGTGTGCGAACCTATAATAAATGTGGGTACATCGAATTAGTTTCTTTAAAAATTACTAAAAAGCTAATTTTAAATCGATATATTTAGACAAATGCTAAAAATATGAAATTTGAAATTCAAAATGTAGTCGATATTCATATTCTGGATTTTAAATGATTTCAGCAAGCCATGATATCATTCCCTTGTAGTCACTATCTTACGCAGTGAATTGTCTATATGTCTTACACAGAGTTGCAATTGTGACAAATAAAACAATAACATAAAACGATAACGATAAATAATTAAAACGTCAATAACTTGCGTAACGTAAAAATAACAAAACAACTTGATGTAAATGATTTTGTTATTTGTTCTTTGTAACCGATTCCATCTGAATCCAATTCTTATCATTGCCATTTTTAAAATTAATTATATTTCATGTACACATTATTAAAAATATTATACTAACATATTTATCTTAACTTTTGATTATTTTGACTATATTATTATTACTATCCTGTATTGTAAGATAGAAAACGAATCAAATAAAATTGATTAGTAGTTAGTTATTTATAATAATAAATTAAGTACATAAAGAATTAAATTACGTATTTTGCGACATCAATGATCGTCAAATCGAGAATTTTAATATTCAAACATATGTACTTGTAACATCAATGTCGCGTCACACCGTAAGTAGACTTTTTTCTTTTTTTCTCTTTTCGCACTTAAACTGCCCATAAATTCGTATTTGGTTTTTTTTACAATAATTTTTCCATCCCTAGGTTGCCTGCCTGGTTGCTTTTTAGCGATAAGGCCGCCATTTGTACACGGTAATTCAATTGATGTATTTAAACTATATTTTTATGTAAACTGTTATATTTGGTGTACAATAAAGTGTATTCTATTCTATTCTCTAGATTTACTCGTTGTAAGCTAAAACTTACAGTACTGTAAAGTTGTTAATAAAGATACAAGTAATACGAATATTTGCAATTTAAGTAACGGTTTTCATTTGCGTTTATAACTCTTTCGTTTTGTTGTAATAATTTAAAAATAGAAAGTTTTATCGAAACGGCGAAAGAGAAAGACAGTTCATTTATCAAGAGCCAAATTTATCATGAAGTTCACAGGTCAAGCGATAAAAATATGTAGAATGCATCTAAAATACTTAACTGACGACTTCTTAGTTATCGTTACAAATTTTGTGTCTCTAATTATTCCATTACAATGTGTCTGAGTTGACCTACGTCAACTGGCTTCCTGTACTCGATATATTGTAATATTATTGTACTCTTTTTTAAGATATATGGACGCAAGTTAAATAGGTGTTAAACATAATAAGTAAGCCATGGGTAAATCTTACTTACTTCTAATATTATAAACGCGAAAGTTTGTGAGGATTTTTTAATGTTTTTCATAAAATACTACTGAACTGATTTATATGTAACTTTAAAGTTATACAACGTAATAACACATAGACTACTTTGTACCGCGGCATACGACATACAACTGGGCGGAGCCACGGGCAAAAGCTTACACACCAATATACGCAGATACCTGAATGCATAATTCTATCATAATTTATGCTAATAATTAGATCAAAACCTTTTTCACTGTGTATTAAATACACAATGGTGGTTATGTCGAACTCGAACCAACTAAAAACACAAAATGATAAAAAAAGAACGAGCTACTTTAGACCACAAGACTAAAGTAAGACTCCAAGCGGCGTAAGGTCAGCACTGTGTCTTAGATATACGAAACGTAACGCTCTTTCTATCTTCACTACCTTATTTCTCTCTCTCAATTCCCGTGCGCTTCACCCAATCACACATTTCGTAACTCCCTCGTCACGCATTCACCAGCTTATTCCCCAAGTCAAACGTGCGAAAAGAAGTTTTACTTCAAAATACTATTTTCGAAAAATTGCAAATACTTATGTACTTACCGCGCTGCACGTTCCACAGTGGAGAACTTTATAACAGCCGTTGGGAGATTTATTTCAACTAGCTTTCCGCCACACTTCTTCGCCAGTTGCCGCAAGCGCCCTGACACGAGCCCTACTCGATGATATAACGGCAAGTTTGACACTTCCACTTCGACGGAAACATCTTCTTCGTTGTTTTGTGAATTCGACTGTAAAACATAATTGTATTCAAGTTACCTGTTTAATTTACTATTGACAGAACTAGCAAATTATATGGCAGAATGTGTTTATAACTGGAGATACTTCACTTCTGCCAAATTATTTATATCAAAACTACTCTTTACTTTTTCTAAAATTATAATTACTATTTCTTAGAGTGGTTCTATCTCCTAGAGATGTTAAGCAAATTATATGAATATGTTGCAGTCGACAATTATTAGGCATCGAGCATTGAACTTCTGACTTTTCTGTGTTTTTCAACGGGCAAAGAAAAACATACGAAAAACTTACTTTTGACAAGATCAAATTAAAATTGAGCACCTTTTATCTTTGTCACAAGAACATTACTCTTGGCCATGCAAAAATAAAAATCAAGTTACTATGCGAAATAAACAACATATTCCGAGTGCCAACACGCTTGCAAGCAGCATTTGCGACACGCTCGCAGGCAGCTTTGCGACATGCGCGCTAATCAGCTGTAAACGAAGCATCATGGATAATGCTGAATACCCAAGAAACCATGAACAACTTAACCTATTAATAGCTCGATTAGTCGACAAACAAGCAACTAATCGACAACCTAGTCAGTTAGTCGATCAAATTCATGGTTGGCACATCTCTATTAATAACATACTTTAATACTTTGAACATATTTACAAATAGCTCCTTGATTTTAAAGAGATACCAATAAGAGAAATGTAAACACACTTGAAGTTAGCGATAAAATACATATTTATCATAAAAACAAGTTTTAACTTCACATAGAACTACTCTTTTGAAACTAATCAAAGTCGTTTATATGTGACAAAATAAATACAGAAATAGACTGCTCAGAACATAAATAGAATGATTTATATGGTGGACATATTCGAGTTCTCGTAGTAGGTGGCTAACAAAGTAGTGAGTAAACATTGTAACTAGCAACCTTATAGGCGAAAGTTCGAAAGTATTTTGACCAAGTTACAAATCATCAAAGTATTTAAAAAGTTGGAGTTGTGTTAAATTCATAGACCCTGATAGTTTAATTAAAAATGAAAATAGCTTATAAATTATCTCTAAAAGGAAACGATAAATTGAAATTATCTAATATTAATTGCTAGTAATTTTGTTAGCACTTTAGGTTGGCTAGTCACCTAAAAACAAATGTTCAGGTGACTATAACACCTGGTGTTATATTTTTACTAACATATTTCTACAACTATTCTTTAAGATACTCAAAACTCGTGAAAGATATTTATTCTGTCAGACGTAACACAGTTGAAACGTTTATATTAACAGCATAATTTTTTGTCATCTTTCTTTATTATCCTGAGTAGCTTTTGTTTTAGGATATTTTCAACTCTTTTACTATCAATTTAAGTCACATTTTGAAGTTAGTCTTCCTAAATCCCAGAGAAACATCTGTATGCGTTGATCCTTCTCATTAAGCACTGAGAACAGCACTTTAAGGTTAAAGAATGTTCTTGCAAGAAACAGTATTTATAACGTAACTGTCTCTTAAGTATATGAATGAAGAATGCATTTATGCATGTTACTTACTACACATATACAATGGTGCAATAGAATACGCCGTAAATTGTATCGATCGGAAAAAAAGAATGCTTTTGGAAAATTAGATCTTGATATTTTTATATTAAAGCATGTTTTGTATTAGACGGTAATGAGAAACATAGAATAAAAAGAATCCTTAAAGGTGCTGTTAGAGTTCAGTGTATGTCGTGTAAGCGTGTGACTTTATTAATAGAAATAACTAAATGAACATAAATAAAGTACGTGGTTTATCTTTAATTTCTCGCTACTAATTTTATCTGTCAATGGTGCATTTTATTCAAGGTTTTTTATCATGTGTGAAGAAGTAATATGTATATACCCATGTCGCATGTAAATTATACTTTAACGCAGTTTGATATGATGCCAGCAATACTGTAAATAAATTGCATTAACTAATTCTAGATTTTATTTTTATGTACTTTGGAGATTACAGAAACAAACGGGCTTTTGAAATAGATTTTCATATGTGAAATAAATTTTATTTTTGTAGGTATGTGTCTACCCTATCTTGGAATACAATCATCTGTTCTGAGCCTGGATTTGGAATATTTAAGAGCGTCTATCAGAAGTCTGGTTACCATAGTACTGGGTCTGCCTAGTATGGAATCAGACAGCAGTATATGAATTGTTTTAGATTATAATATATTATACAGCCAGGACACATAATGTGTGTAAAGCACAATCATCTATTTTGAACCTGGATGATAACTTTATGGTTAGTAACATTTAAGCGTGTCTATCAGCAGTCTGGCTACCATAGTACAGGGTATGACTAGTATGGAATCAGACGGCAGTGTGAACGGTGTATTAGATTATAATAAAATATATTATATAGCCAGGACAAGTAATTATGTGTTAAGCATAATCATCTGTTCTGAGCCTGATAGTAATTATATGGTTAGTAATATTTAAGAGTGTCTATGAGCAGTATGGGTACCAGTTTTTTTTGTTATCGGGTTGGAAGATCCTCATGGATGTCCTTCGCCCTTTTGGGAGGAGCGATCTGTCAGACTCTTACCGACTGAAACCACTCCGGTGTTCCCTTTGCTTGCCTATAGCCAGGGGGACGAGAATCGCATTACATTCTTCCGCCACCCTCGACAGGCATTGACCCATCTCTCCCAAAACGGGTCCCGTCATGTCATCCGTTGCCTACGTCACCCATCGGTCGCGTCTCACTAACAATGCACACAGAACACTGTGCGCAGCCTCTCGGGCCTATAACTGTTTGGACGGCGAAAACCTCAGTCGCCGCCCGCAGGCCACTTCCTAGAGTGGCCGGAGATCAACAAATGCCCTCCGACATTCGGTGTTTTTCCTGGGGCGGGCAGAAAGGGTAATGTTATGTTCTCTATCCCTTCCTGCCGCTTCTTTTTGAGGACATCACCTCCTCGCAGAAGGAAGCGACTGTACTCCATGCACTCTCGCTCCGAACCATGGACAAAATCAAAGTAGGAAGTGACACTCTACCCGTAGTACTGACTGCCGCAATGAAGTGACTACGCTGACTAGCCGAAGCTGGACATTCTGCCAGCGTATAAAGTACCGTATCGTCAATGCAGTCGGCAAAATGATAGTACCGTGAAGTGGGTTCCCCGCCGATTTGACACAAGTACTTGCCGAAACAGCCGTGTCCGGAAAGCACATTTTTTTTTACGCGGGTAATGCTTTTCGCACCATACCCTCCGTCGGGGACACGAAGGGCGTGTCTGGGACTCCCGGCGAACCGGTCTACCCACTTAACCACCGCGGCGGCCTACCTCGGCCGTCTGGAGGAGCTCCAGGAACGCATCAGCGGCTTCTGGAGTCCCCCTGCCGTACCTCACGACTGAGGTACTGCCCAGGGTGACCAGAGTCACCCCCTTGGCAGGTCGATGTCGCGCCTCTCACCGCTCTACACAGTAAGAAGCGGAAACCGACTCGCCTCAGACGACATCCCCTGCCGCACCGGGGTGTCACCGGTCTCGGGTCGCCTACAGCGGTCACATCTTCCCCAGATGTGGTCACAAACGACCCTTGCCGACGATTGGTGATCTATCGGCATCTAGCACGCCAACGCCATCCCCGATCGGACTGTCGAATTCGACAGAGAGCGAACACACCTAATTGCGACCACTGTCGAGCATTCCTGTCGGAACCCAAACTGACAATCCGATAGATCAGGGCCCACTCGCGACAGGTACCCGCTGATACGATCCGAGATAACTCTTTCAAAAAGCTTTACCGACTCGTTGAACAAGCATATCGGTCGGAACGCAGAAGGAGAATCTGCAGGCCTTATTTCCTTTTTTAGGAGCACCAGTCTCGCTTCTTTCCAGTCGAGGGGGAAGACACCAAAGCCGAAACACTCAGTACAAATCTGCTGTAGTTTGTCTCCCAGCACCGACAGAGCTATCACCAACGCCCGGCCTGGAACACCATCTGGTTCAGGTGCGGTGTTGCGGGAAGCCAGCCGCTGCACGGCTCGATCCATCTCTGTCTCCATCACCTCACACTCGTCGGACCAGAATAACCGGTCCGATTGTGTCGGAGGGATCGGGGGACTATCTTGGACCCTTGGGAAGAGCATGTCTAGCACTCTTCCTAGAAACTCAGGGTTCAAGGTTTCTGTCAACGAAGGAACCCAGGGTCTGAGCTTGCCCAGCACCATTTTATATGGCCGCCCCCATGGGTCTCTATCCAGTCCTGCAATGAGCTTTCTCCAGGACTGAGCCTTGGCCTCGGCGATTGCATCGCTGAGAGCCTTTACGGCAGCTCCGTATTCCCGCCGTGCTCTGTCGATCTCCTCGACTGTGGCTAGCCGTCTTCTCCGGGCTCCAAGGTAAGGGCGGCGCAATCTAGCGACTGTCATCCTCAGCCGCGAGCTCTCTGCGCTCCACCAATATGCCGAGTTTTTTCTGACTGGCATAACTCAGGGCATTGAGGCGTCACATATGGACGCCATAATGTTCCCATACCAGATCGCCCGTTCCTCCGGATCGGAGGAAACCCTTTCCTACGACCAATCCGCGACTACGACCATATCTCTGTTGAGCCGCTTAAGGGACCATCGTCGTGGAAGTCCTGGCGTGAGCAGCCAGGGTGGCAGAAAGACACATCAAATACGATGTGCCGGTGGTCAGAGAGACTAACCACCGCCAACCCTATACCATGCGCACTGCAGAAGGAGTCGTCCACGATAGGCTGACAATCGACTCCCCCTGCCACCGCATATAGGTACGTAATGAACCCCGATTCAGAAGTCGAAGGTCCAGTCCAGTGCCCACTCAAAGATAGCAATCTCCCCTCGCGTCGTCCGGGGTGTCACCCCATTCCCTTGAGTGGGCGTTGAAGTCCCCCAGAACGAATATCGGACGGGAAGCGTAAGTGCGAATGCAGTTCCCCAGCCTGAATGATTTTAATGTGGTTAGTAACAAATAAGTATATCTATTAGAAGTCTGGTTACCATAGTACTGCCTAGTATGCAATCAGACGGCAGTGTGTGAAGTGGTCTAGATTATAATATTTTATAAAGCCAAAACAAATAATTGTGTGTTGAACACAATCATAAGTTCTGATCCTAAATAAATAAAAAAATAAATATTTTCGGACATCTAACACACAACGCCATTCAGTCCCAAACTAAGCAGAGCTTGTATTATGGGTACTAGACAACTGATATAAATACATATATATACTTTTTTTTTGTAAATACATACATATTATACATAGAAAACACCCAAACTCCGAAACAAACATTTGTAGATCATACAAACATTTGATCCGACCCGGGAATCGAACCCGAGACCTCAAGAACAGCGGTCGCATACGTTACCGCTGCGCCACCGAAGCAGTCAAGTCGAGGCCATTGAGTCATGCCAGTCAGTCAATCAAATGATTTTAATCTGGTTAGTTACTAACAAATAAGCATGTCTATCAGCAGACTGGTTACCACAGTACAGGGTCTGCCTAATATGGAATAAGACAGCAGTGTATAAGGTGTATGAGATTATAATATGTCATATAGCCATTACAAATAATTGTGTTAAGCACAATCAGCTTTTCTGAGCCTGAATGATAACTTTATGGTTAGTAATATTTAAGCATGTCTATCAGCAGTGTGGATATTATAGTACAGGGTCTGCCTGGTATGGAATAATCAGACGGCAGTGAGTAAGGTGTATTAAGATTATAATCAAATATATTATATAGCCAGGACAAATAATTGTGTGTTTAGAACAAATCATATGTTCTGATCTTTAATAATAATTATATAGTTAGTAATATATAAGCGTGTCAGCAGTCTGGATACCACAGTACAGGGTCTGCCTAATATGGAATCAGAAGGCAGTGTATGAAGTCTCTTAGATTATAAAATATATTTAAGAAAATAATTTCTTGGAAGTGTGAATATTAACACATAACTATAAACAAACATCGGACGTTCTTCTTTTCGTTTGACAATAACTTGTCCTGTCGGAGAAAAATTCTCATTATTTTCTTTTTTCACAAAAAATATAATACATACTTTAATTAGTGTTTTACAAAATATTTGTGACAGGGCAGCAAAAATAATCGTTATAAGGTAACGTATACGATCATGCAAAAACGTTTATAGGAAAGGATTTTATTAACTACAGAGATGATTTATTACATACATGAAACTTTTTACGTTTTGATTTTTAGTATTAAATATTTTTTTTATTAAATAAAATTAAATTTATGATTGAATTAATGGTTTCAGTGAAATAACTACTTTACTAAATGTTTCTAGCCTAGCTTGCCGAATCATAAAAAAAAAACGTGGAAAAAGATGTGTGTATTATTCAACGATCACTCTGTTACTACCTAAAATTTAACTGTAATTTGTTTTCTCAAATAATTTGTTTATTATTCATAACTAATTAAATATGAACTCTGAGCTCTGTAAATTTACAGCTTTGTCACAAGATACCCCTGTCACTAATAAAAGAACAATGGTGAAGATTTTATAGTATGAGGATAATTAAACATTTATTTTAATTTAGTGTCGCCAGCGGACACGATATTGTGGAATTTTTACAACTTTGTGAAACTATTATAGACTGTACTAAGACAATTTTCTTGTTTGAAAAGACGAAATTCCTTTGACACTCACGGCAATGCTAACGTTATGGTTAGTTAGACAAATTTGTCCAGATTGTCGGTAGAGAAGAAGAACGTCCCATGTACATATAGGGTTTACCTTTCTTGGCAATGTAGCTACCAGCTCATCAAAAGAGTAATGAGAGGTCGCACATGCGATTAAAGCTGCCGATGTATTATTTTTATGCACCAATATCACCTCCATATTTTTCCTAATGGAAAAACCAAAGCATGTCAGTCAAATTCTTTTAAGTATTATTCAGTTTAAGAATAAAGTATTTAAAATTAAATGCCCTTACAACTTATTGACCAAATTGGGTATCAAGGTTGAATAAAACGCTAAATGGGCCTGAGATTGCCATGTTTGGCACAAATAAGTCGTCTCGTCCGTAATGATACCAGAGCCTCACAAAAAAACCTGTGTTTAAATTATTGGTCCTTTGTTACCAGAACCCAAAACCCACAGTTAGTTAAGGATCTGTAACTTTTGAGTTATGGTGAGTCCATGGGCGCCGGTGCCCACTTACCATAAGGTAACCCACCTGCTCGTTTGCCTTCCTACACCGTAACAAAAAATATACAATACCGAAGGCTCAAACCTCCCGCTCCCCAAGTTCTTGAGTACTCAAAACGCAGCAACGCAGTGTCTCTTCTGTTGCAAGGGTTCTTGACCAACGGTAATCGCTTATCACTACGTGACCCTTCTCGTTTGTCCTCCATATCTTTTAGGCTAGTATTGCCAGAATATCAGTTTTTCCACGGAGTGACTTCCATCAGACCTCGGCAACCCTAAGCGGGAACTGAATTTGGAAGTTCAACTAGTTTTCAGTATATTTGAGGGCACTGAGTTCCTAATAAGGACTGCCATGGCAGTTCACGACAACCGGGGTCGACGGTTTAACGTGCTCTTGAGGCACGGGCGTGAAACAATGACTAACTTCCACATTCTGCGTTGTTATCAAGAATTTCTTGTAAGAAAAACAACATAACACTTTTTGGCCCGACTCGGGTATCGAACCCGAGACAGTTTTATCACGAAAAAACGTGACAACAACAGTACAAGAACAGTGTACACGACGCTGCAAGTTTGCTTTTAAAATGGATGCCATATTATACATAAGCATACCTATAGCGAAAATCAGACAAATCAGCTGCAAAGTCAATATCTCCTGAGATCAATAATATAGTGGCGGGTGTTGAATGCAAGTCACCAAACCTCCTCATACACTGTCTTAGTTTATCATCTGCCGCATTTTTTTGTGTCTTACAAACATGTATAAGGCTCACCTGTTAAGAAAAGAAGTAAATTTTGTAATACAGCACTGAACAAAAATAGGTTATAAGATTTTATAAGATATAATAATCTATGTATAAAGTGATCCACTTACTTGTGCGTCATTAAGTTCTAAAAGTTTTTGAGTGGCTTCCTGTCTCACGTCACAAACAACAACAAAATCTGCTTCCCTCTTACCATCCCTAACGAACTTAGAACGAATTCCCGCAACGATATCTATGGCAGAGAAGCCCCGTGGAATCTGAAAAAAAAAACATTGTGATTTATTAATTCTTTATTATTACCAGACTAAGGCGAAACCAAGACAAAATGTAATTAATTGTCAATATACTCGTAATAATTGCACGGTGGCATAGGCTATATATATTTTATCAAGTTATTTCATAGTAGTGGCGGACAGTAAAAAAAAATATGGTCATTAATTTTGTTTATACCCTGGTCAGTTATATTTCTAGTTGACGAGGATGTGTACACACGATTTTTTTTTCCTATGATGCTTTATTACTGAGTTTTGAGGTTTTAAAAATTTATTAAGAATGAATTGCATGTACACATCCAAGTCTACTAGAAATATAACTGACCAGAGTATAAACAATATTCACGGTCTCATTTTTTTTTTTGCTGTTCTCTTGATGTGGAATGTCCCTATAAGTATTTTTTTTTTTCAAAACTGGCAATATCTGTATAACACATCTTACTCGTACCGCTCTACACAGCCTAGCAACAGTAGAAACGGTCACTTAGCTTTCATATCCTTGCATTTTAGATGTATAGACACATCTCTTAGGTAGGTAGTTTTTAAGTAATTTTATAAATTGGTTTTAATTTTAACTGTGCTAGGTGCAGATGTTAGTTAATCTTGGTTGCTGAAAGTTAATCTTGGTTAAAAAAAAATAGGCAAATTTGTGAATTCACATTATTTTTACCTGAACATTTTCAATATCCCAAAATATACCAATCATATGTGTTTGTCTTTGCTTCTGATAACGATAGCGAGATCTCATTCTGGTTCGTTCCATACAAACCATTCCATCATCAAGTGACGACCCATCAATATCATCTGAAGATTCATCGTCTTCAGCATCTGTCAACAAAATTTCAAATACTAAGAACAACATTCATACAAAACATAGAAATGTACATTAGAAAGTCTTAAGTATACTTTAAATACGAAAATTCAAAATCATATAGTGATTTCCTTAAAGTTTTTAGTAATGTATTAATATTTTAAATATTTTTAGTCAATTATTCATTCAGTTAAAAAAAATTCAATTTAATAGGGGAGCCCAGGAAAGGAATAAAGAAGTATTTACTGTACATTTTACAGCTTTTATTAAGATATTTCAGTAACCCAGTCTCAAAATATATGACTTTTATAAGTTTTGATATATTTTAAACTTATGGGATAAGTAAATGTGGGAACTTGATAACTTTAAATTTTTCTTAACAGTATACCTATACATGTAATTATTTAGTTATCAAAGTACTGAGAATCTACATTTAAACATGACGCAAGTTGTTATTAAACTGCCTGACAACTACTAATTGAATTATGTACCGATTTTGGATCATAATACTATAGGTAAGTATAAGTATGTGTAAGTCAGATTGAATATTTCCTTTTCTATTTGATAAGTATTTATTAAGGAATAACATTATGCTAATGCCTCATGAGAAGCTTCTTTATTAATATTTACAATTCATTTGTCAATTATAAACATTTACCAAGGTTAAAAAAAAATATATAACCCATCAAAACTTATCAAATGTTTCCTTTTTTTTTCGGGTTTGTTTCATTTTTTTCTGGTTTGTTTCAAATTGTTGTTCCAAATTGTTTTATTAATCTAATTACACAGTATTAAAATAAAGTATTAAATAAAAAGAAACAGTGGTTGAGGGTTGTGTTCTCTGGATTAGATACACACTCATACTAATGTTATAAATTCTAAAGTAACTCTTGTCTGTCTGGTTGTAATACTTTAACGGCTGAACCACTGCACTGATTTCAATGCAATTTGGCACAGAGATAATTTGATTCTTGAGGAAGGAGACATACTACAGGCTACTCTTTCCCACAATAACAAATTTGTGCAAGCTTAGCCACATGTAATAGCTAGTATAATTATATGTATGAAAGAAACTACATTTTATCAAGAACAAGATCATCAAATTTTTAAATCTCACCTTTTGATCAATGGCTTTGTTTTGTTCATGGTATAAGAAAAAAAACAATTAAAATATGCAGGCAACTAATTGGATAGATTTATTTATTTACAGCTTATGCACTTTTTGCACATCAGTAGACCTAATGCCGAGGGTGTTCTCTACCAAGAAACCTTTGGGGACAGTAGAGCTATAATAAGGTGCATTGACTGTCCTTAGTTATTAATAAATAATAGATCCTTACATAGTAAAAGTATCTAGTTTGCTACACTAGCATTAGTTTTTGTTTCAAACTAAGCATTTCTAAGTCGTAAAAGCATTATGACAGTGTTAGTGCTTACAGGTTTGCTAACCCTATTCCCATTCATTATGTGAGAATAAGGTTAGCAGAACACTAACACCAGTGAAACACTTAAAATATATCATTTAAATTTATACAACAATAACACAATTCAGAATTTCAAACATTTGGATCACATCTATATGTTTTCTTAGGAAGTACTTGAGCTGATTTCAAAACTGTGTTGATAAAGTTAATATCCATTTGAATTTCAAAACAAGTTGTGTCCAACTTGATCTAATTAATGACAGTATAAAGAACACAAAATTAATATTCTGCATTTATAAGTGTGCAATAAAATAAGAATTTACAACTATAAAACTTTATTGCAAACTTTCAATGCCACTGATATTGATATTAATGGAGACAAACTTTAAAAAAAAAAAATGGTCTTCGCCAAGCTTAATATAATACTAAATAATATTAAATTAAAAAATACACCATATGTTGAACACATGACATAAGGTAATATTGACTTTGACTACAAAAACGGTATAACCACAAATTGGATCTCACACAAATATTATTCAGGACAATATAAAGCAAACATATATATATATGTGTGTAAAAAATATACATAGAGAAAATAAACTTATTTATGAGACTATAAGATTAAGGGTTTTCACATCTTTAAATGCATTTCTCGATAAGTTTCAAATGAAAAGAGAAATCTCGCGATCAACTAAAAGATGAAATCTACCAGTAAATAATAACTTTCACACACATATTTAAACGAATGCATTACCATTTACTACTACTAACATATGTAGCACTTTCTAAGCAGGTACTTTAGGTATACTTAGTTTTGCAATAAAACATTAATAATATTGGAAAGAATTACCTGTTATCCATGGACGGGGCGGTAACGGTATTTTCATAGCAGGACTAGACACGGGACACGCAAGACCTTGAGCAGAATGACTTCTCGTCTTGCTACGATTCAAGGTACTATCACAATTCGTTTGTGAAATCATCGTTCTCTTAAACACCAAATTATTACTTCTATTTTAGTAACGAATAAAAGTAGTCCAACATATGTTGGCGTAACAAAAAAACAAAGACTAATTTTTATTTTTCTAACTGGGTGATCACAACAAACATTACACGTAAATAATAATTAACAACTACACAAAATGCTTAAACCTGCCGAGAGATTAGCGTCATGAATCATCAATAATTACATGCCAAATTGATACAAAAATAAATCAATGGATTCTTTACAACTTAGAACGCCATAAGCCTAACACCCTATCATTATCAATAGAACGAATGAGATCAATGAGTGAACTGCTATCATGATCTAGTGGTGTACTGGAATTGAATTGAATATTTTTTAACTAAAAATAGAATGAACTAAACGCAAAAAAAAAAATTACCACAACAGAATAATCTTCTTTGTTTATTCTAGATTTTACTCAGTGTACTTGGGAACTTCTTTAAGCATTTAAGTATTTTTAGTAATTTAATTATGTAGCAATTGATTTACACGAATACGTGGAACAACATTGGACCGTTAATAGAAGTCCGCTGAAAACGCCGAGTGACCTACTAAAGCGTGAAGTGGCACTTTAAAATCTGGATTCACCTTTTCTTGATGGACGAGATATAGATTTAATATTTATGTAAAGATAAAGGCAGAGGTTAAAAAAAATATCTTACTGATTCTTTGTAACCCTCTTCGCAACTGTTCAGGTATTCATACTTTTAAAAACAATTTGGTGATATTTCATGATTTCTTTATCAATATTTTTCAAAATTTTGAAAGAAATGTGATTCTAGAAAAAAAAGGAGTATAAGTGTGTCGACGTAATGTACTAAACTTTGTATATGAATGTTTATAATATTTTAGTCATTTTTAGAAAATTTATTTTACCTATCTACCAATCAATACCATATAAAGCTTTTAATCTTTACCTCTTTGTAAAAAAAGGATATATGTTTAAATATGAATTTATGAGTGATAGATATTTTATAAGTAAGTAAGTCATACTTTAATACGTTCGTAATGATTAATTACAAATTTAATGTTTTAGCATGCTATACTTACTAAAATAAAAATAGTAGAAATTTTTAAGATTGGTCCCAGTCAGTCCCAGCCAAAAGTGGAAAAAACAAAACTGTCAAGTCAACAAGTAAAGCAAGCAAGTCATCTTGGTCATTCTATTTCGTGAATTTGGATTCCCGTGCAAATTATA
This sequence comes from Hyphantria cunea, assembly GCA_003709505.1. Classification (NCBI taxonomy): domain Eukaryota; kingdom Metazoa; phylum Arthropoda; class Insecta; order Lepidoptera; family Erebidae; genus Hyphantria; species Hyphantria cunea. The sequence goes on from PKRV01002327.1 coordinate 471,303, forward strand.
TATTTTTAAAGTTTGTTATTTATGTTGAACTTAATTGAACATTGATAAAACATCGAAAGTTTCATTTAGTTTTTGTTTAATAATTATTTTGAATTTGTTTTTAGTAACAATGTCGACGAACGGTGATATTGGCAGTCTTGATGCCAGCGGTAAAATTATAAAAATGGAAGTAAGTTTTATAATAAAATACTCTCAAATACAGTATATTTCTAGTTTCAAACAAATATCTAAATGAGAACTAATGAAATTTAATGTTGGTTTTAACAAATCAGCTTTGTTTCATTTGTTCAACTAATATTTTAGTTTGTTCGGATAATTTGGAAAGTATTTTCTTATTTTTAATATTTTAGGTAGACTACAGTACTACATGCGATGAGAAGATCCCGATGTGGAAAGCAATGGCTTCTAAAGGCAGAGTTCAAGAGGCTATTGATCAGATGCTTGCCTTAGAAAAACAAACACGAACAGTAAGATTTTTTTTTTATTCTTACCGTATATCAGTCTGTTAGTGGCCAGAGTGGAAGAGTATAGACTCCTTTCTAATGAGTGGCCTATGTTAACCTTGGACTTTAAAGGTTCTTGATGATGGTTAATGACAATCAAGCTGTCTAGGTAGAGATTGTGCTGTAGTTTATATATGACTGCATGGTCTAGTGGCTTAAGTTATCACTACACTGCTTTCTACTGCGCCAAATTTCGGGTTCAAATCTTATACAGGACAACATTTTGTGTGATCTATAAATTGTTGTTCTAATTCTGGGTGTTCTTTGTATCTGTTTCATGTCTGTTGAGACTCCAGTCAAATAGGATATGATGCAGGTGTTGTCTAAAAATAAAAGTTATCAATCTATTGCTACTGCTAATTTCAACATAATATTGTCTGGTTAATAAATAAATAAAATGATAATACAAGTATATAAATTTAAAAAAAAAATGTTTCTAGATTCTTAATTGTTTACAATATACTTAAAGGGTATTTTTGTTATTAAGTAGTTATTTAAACTCAGAAAATATTAAATAAAAGTGAAAATTAGGGGAGGGATATTCAAACTTCCAAAACGCTTACCATGACCAATGTAAGTGTTTTGCCTTAAGTAAGTGAAACGAAATGTGACATCGATGGTCAAGTCATCAAAATTATCTGAGTCGAAATTCAAACTGTGTTAGTAGTGTATGTCAGAAAAATTACCTTCTTCCATGATTTTTATACGAAATAAAACTGTTAGTAAGTATTAAGTAACTGAAACACTAAATAGTAAACAAACACAAAATAACAATGACGTCATTGGCTGTGTCAAAAGCTCGCTCAAGATGACGTCGTTTGAATAACTCCAATTTAGTCAGTATTTTAAATTTCACTTAGAAAATTAGTTTGACTATTTTCAAGCCTATTTATATTTTTCTTCTATAATACAGAGCTGTAAATGTTCAGATCAAGAAATTAAAAAAAAAACATGTGTAATCCCAAAGGACATCCAACACAGAGAAACAAATATTGATTTGTATTCATACGTATTGTTTTCTTAGGGAGCTGACATGGCATCAACTGCAAGAATTTTGGTAGCAATTGTTCAAATTTGTTATGAAGCCAAAAATTGGTCTGCCCTCAATGACCAAATCATTCTTCTGTCTAAAAGGAGGTATGGATGGTCTTTGTACATATATCTCATATTTTATGTACTCTCTTGAACCTTTATAATATTATAGTGTATATATAAAAAGTTTGTTATCTATACATGTATCTTTTACCATACCACTTCAAACTGTATTACAAATTATGTTGAAGTGCTATGAAAACTGCTTCCTTATGCCTTTGGTTGTATAAATGTACTTCTTTTTTTAGATCTCAACTCAAACAAGCTGTAGTAAAAATGGTCCAAGAATGTTGTACTTATGTTGACAAGACCCCAGATAAAGAGACCAAAATAAAACTGATTGAGACTCTAAGATCTATTACAGAAGGTAAAATTTATGTTGAAGTAGAAAGAGCCAGGCTTACTCATATCCTAGCTAAGATAAGGGAAGAAGAAGGTAATGCAGCAGAAGCTGCCAAAATCATCCAAGAGTTGCAAGTAGAGACATACGGTTCTATGGATAAAAGGGAAAAGGTTGAATTGATTCTTGAGCAAATGAGATTATGTCTGGCCATTAAGGATTATATCCGGACTCAAATCATTTCAAAGAAAATTAACACTAAGTTCTTTGAGGAAGATGATACTCAGGTATTTTTTTTAAAGTTTATTCATTGCCATTTTCTTTTCAAAATAAAGTTTTCTTTACTTAGACATGTGCATATCTGCTGGAGCTGGACGCGAGAAGCCGAGGATCAAACTAAGTGGCGTGAAATTCGAGAGGCCTATGCCAGTACTGGACTGCGATAGGCTGCTGATGATGTGCATATCTGAATTTGGCTTGGAGATATTTTGCTTTCCATGCTTGATGTGATTGTTTAATAACTTTTTATTATTTAATCAACTTAAATAAAATAAATACTAAATTTTATCACAGCACACTAGTGAAAAACGCAGCCAAATCAGTTAAGCAACTTCTGAGATATGCATGTACAAACCCACAATCAGACAAATTCTAAAAACTATTGTTTTGAGTACTTCATCAACATCTTCAATATCTATACTAGATATCAATTTGTTACAGTTTTAGAGAGATAGAACCTAAAATGTGGAATAACTATTATTTTTTATACTAATTGACAGGAACTCAAAGAAAAATTCTATCGTCTTATGATAGCAGTGGACCAACACAATGGCTCATATCTCTCGGTGTGCCGTCACTTCCGCGCATTAGGCCAATTAACCGGCTCAGACTCATTGATTGGCAGTGTCGTATTCTTAATATTGGCACCTTACGACAATGAACAGGCTGATTTGACGCACAGAGTAAATGAAGATAAAGATTTAGATAAGCAGCCTGACTACAAGTAAGAAAGTATAACCACCATAACCTTTAGTCTAGCAGCTAATGATCATGGGTAATGAGCCTTAGGTTATCATTTTGATTACCATCAACATCGAAAAATACCATGCTTAGTTTAGGATCAGGACAGTCATGTTTATCTTAGATATTCCATCTAAATTTAATATTCTTATAGGAACTATAAAAAATATTTCATGACCGGTTTAAAGAAATTTCTGGTATTGTATTTTTGATATTTTTTGTAGGTACGTACCTACTTATTATCTTAAATTATATAATTTAATCTTATTCACACACGACTATATTCACTATTAATTGGGAAAAAAATTGTAATTATCATAAAAGGCTAGCAATGCGCTTGTATAAAAGATATATATAAAAAGTAAAAAATATATACATATATCTAATTACCAATGTGTGACTTCTACATACAATGCAACAACAGAAGAAACACACTATAACGCCATCTAGCGAAGATACGTGGGCAGTGGCCCGTCAGTGTGATCACCTCGTCGGCGGATCTTCCCTTTGTGTAGGAGGGACTTGTTACCTCCGTTCCTACACACCGATAGACTAGTTTTTAAATTTGCAAATTTGCCAAGTTTGTAAAATATATTACAAAATTATTCTGATATCATGATATAAGACAAATTACACATAAGCAATGTTTATTTTTGTTTGCAGACAGTTGTTAGGTCTGTTCATCAATCCAGAAATCATAAGATGGAACTCTCTTTGTTCCACATATGAAAAAATGCTGCGTGCTACACCGTACTTCGACCCGAGCGATGAGAAGGGACAAGAACGGTGGAATGACTTAAAAAATAGAGTAGTTGAACATGTAAGTAATGTGTCATCAACAAATTAAGTGTGTAATGGGCGTAACAAATTAAGCCCAGCCCGGGGGGCTCTCGCTCAGCTTCACTTCACTCACTCTCAGCGGTCTCGAAGGGCCCAGTCGTATCCCACGTTCCACAAGAGTGATCCGAGGACAGACCCCTGCGGAAAGCCGTACGACATGGGACGCCGTAAGAGATCTATGTCCTTCCTCAAGAATCAAAGTATCCATAACAAAATACATGTCATGCAATGTGTGATATTGCTAAAAGAGATTTTAGCTCATTTTGTTTCAATAAACTTCTGGATGACACACTCCTTGTTGTGAATGGAAGTGATTTTTAATGTTCTTTTTAGTATCCCATGTACTGCAAGTTTCATATGGTAAGTGGAAGTGAATGCAGTAACCATAATTGGCCATTTCTATTGCACATATAGAGATAGGACTGTGAACTGCGACAGGCTGATGATTGCACATATGCATTGATAATTGATTTTTAAGTAATATTTTAAGTTCTTAAACATGTGTGCAGGTACATTTTTATGGCCAGTGTGTGTCCTACTTTAAGGTCAACAGTTAAGAAGAGATAGTAACTTGGATGATATTAATATATTTTTTATTTTTAGCAATATGTTAACTAATTTTTTTGTATAAGCATCTAAGTCTTAGTTGAATGTATTCAAATTATTTGCTTTGAAATTCTGCCGACCATGTGTAGATTAAAAATCCAGATTATTCAATTATACAAATTTTCGTTTTTCATTTGTTACAAGTGAGGGTCTGTAAAAAATTACATATTTTTATTTGTTACAGAATATTCGCATAATGTCAATGTACTACACACGTATTACGTTGAAGCGAATGAGTGAACTTCTCGGGTTGAGTGAGATCGAAACGGAAGAAGCGCTCAGTCAGTTGGTAGTCAGCAGTGTTGTACGCGCTAAAATCGATCGTCCAGCTGGCGTGGTACATTTCAGGTACAGGATTTTTAATCTTGTTTTATATCACATACGTTCTTGGATGTACCTTTTAAAAATAAGGAGTAAAAAAGTCTCAATCCTTATTTATTTAATTTAAGACATATTTCATAAAAAAACATACAGGAGAGCCACACTTAGGCATGCATGGGTCGGCTCGACTGGAGTTATACCGCCCTGTATTTCACTGAGTGAGTGAGGATACCAGAGGCCCATTTTTTTTTTTGGTTTTACGTGTGGAATCCCCCTCGGGCCTTCACCCCACCGGGGTTTGCGGCGGCTGGTGGGTCGGAATCGAACCGACTAAAACCACACAGTGTGCGCCTGAGACGGGAGGGATCCGGGAACCGCTTTCTTACGCCATCCGGGGGATACCGGAGGCCCATAATCCAACTCTTCCCTTCATCCCCCTCGCCAACCCCCAAGGCCGGCAACGAACTTGTGATGCCTCTGGTGTTGCGGGTATCCAGTCTTTCTGCTCAGACATATAAATACTAACAAATTCGACGTTCTACCAAAATCGATTCATATTTTAATAGACGTGATTCAATTTTCACACAATTTTCATATTGACAGAAAAATATTGCAATGTAAAAAATTATCATTTTACCACATCGTTTCAATTCTTTTTAAAAAATATAAGATGTTTCTTTATTACTCATGCTAGAAAATACTTTATTTACTGTACATAGATGGTTTTCATTCCATAAGCTATCTGGTCAATCCTTGCGAAGGTCTTTTTAACTAATAGTGTTAAAATTTACTTCCAGTTTGAACATGGACGCTTCGGACCGCCTCAACGAATGGTCAAACAACTTAAACTCGTTAATGCAACTCGTAAACAAGACTACGCATCTTATCAACAAGGAAGAATGTGTGCATAAACATCTATTAGCAACTGCAGAATAACACTACATCTAAAGTACGGCTGCTTAAAGGGCGATTCGATTTTCAACGCAAGTCTGAATATCCAACTTCCCTAAAGCACCTTTTAAGTAGATGTAATTATTTCCGTTAACGTAAATAAAAATGTTTTATACTAAAAATAATGTTTGATGTGTATTTCATTTTGTTCTACGCAATTATTTTTCATATTAGATATGATAATAAAGTCAAACCATCTATTATAGTCGTAATTTGAAAACAAAGCGTTTTTAAATAACGCGAAATGAGTCGCGTTACTCCGAATCGTTCTCCGAACACTTGCACTAGATAAACCTTAGTGTGTAGAAACCCTACCGTTCAAAAGGATTTTTTTTTTTATTATTAATAAACAATTCGTTGACGGATATTTTAAATTAATATTTTGCGTTTTATTGTAGAAGCTGTTTATTTAAGATTGGAATAAATACTGATCTACTTACATTTGTAGTATTTTTTAATAAAACCTATTAAAATTATACACCCTATTGTGTTCACATTAAAATCATTTTCGACAGAACGGTCGTCTTATACCATTATAGCATATATATATATAGCCGACATGTATAGCATATATATAAGCATACTAGCTGACCCGGCAAACATTGCTTAGCCATATATAAAGCCCGATATATATATTGGCCGATACTCAGACCTACCCAATGTGCACCCAAATATTTTATAAAAATCGGTCCAGCCGTTTTGGAGAAGTTTGGTAACCATCACCGCGACACGAGAATTTTACGTATTGTATGTCAAACCAACTGCAAAGTTGGCCTAGTGCCAAGTGTTGTGGGTTCAAATTTCACATAAGACAACACAATGTGATCCACAATTTGTTGTTCTGAGTCTGGATGTTCTTTGTGTCCATTTCATGTTTATTTAAAAGTACCCCGCGACACAGGATGTATAATTGTAACATCTAGAAAAAAAATTTTTCTTAATTTGTTATTGAAAAAAACCTGAAATAAAGAAAATACATGTAATCTAGCAAGATATTTGCGTATGCACACGCTCTACCATCTCGTTTCATCAAGATCAAAGCTTCGGAGTGTCACTGCCTTTAATCATCTCATTGGTGTCGTTAAAGGCTACTAAAAATTAAACTAAGTACGTGAAGGAAGGGTAAGCGAGTTCTTGAGTGAAGGCTGTGTCTCGGGAAACGTAGTGTGGGACATCCACAGGGCAGGTGAAGTGATGATCTGCGCAAAACGGCTGGCAGGAGCTGAATGCGAGTCATTAAACGCTGTTTATTTACACGAATTTATGAATTCGAAACTCATAAGTTCACAGTTCACACGGTTTACAATACCACTAAGATAAGTTTATTAACACGAACTTTCATTATTAGTAAAACTATTAATCTAGTAATAAGTTCAACTTGTACGAAAATCGCGAAAAAATCGCTGGCGAATCACAAATGAAGGCTCTTATTTTGACTTTGATTCTAGATTCATTTGACGCCAACGGTGTATCTAATCCATTTTTTTCAAGTTCCCTCATTTCTTTTCCAAAAGGCCCCAAATATGCATTCAAATCAGATGGCTTTCCTTCACCAGCGTAATTCCTTGAAAAAAAAAATTGAGGAATTTAAACGGTGTGTATTTTAGTAATATACTAGCTTCGGCCAGCGGCTTCGCCCGCGTGAATGTCGGAATAGTTTAGCTGGGCTCTTGGAGTTCTACATCAGGTGTTCCAGATCTTCGATTTTTTCTCTCAGCAGAAAATGCTCATAACGTGGAACAATTTTTGCTATGACACCATTTTTATATCTCTTATAGATTAGCTGGTCTGTTGCGGTTCTGCATCAGGTGTTCCATTTTCCAAAATAAATTATAGTCTATATGTTGCCCAGACTTAATACCTATATAACAAAAAAAGTTTCATTCAAATCCGTCTTGTAGATCTGGAGATTAGCGTGTACAAACAAACAGACAGAATTTTTTTTTGGATTCGTGTTCTATTTCTATTTCTAAACCCCCCACCATTTTTTTTAATATCTTCAATGTACAGACACAGTTTTTTTTACTGTTTTATTATATGTATAGATAACTCAACTAAGCACCTACAATATTGAAATACTGTTTATTTACCAATCACAAAGGGAGGAATGTGGGATATTTCAAAGATGTTACACAAAATAGGCCAGACTTGATGTCTTGAACTTTTGTATACTGGCAACCCATCTATGTTTATATTTAATGAAATCGTATTTGGTAAACCATTCAAATCCAGTCCCTGTAGTGTATTTTTTAGGCATTTAATCAATCCGTTATGCCAATACTGTCCTGGATCTGAGATGGTAATATGCACCGTTTCTTTGTTGGTATATAATAAAGTACGTGCATCTTTAGGTAAAACATTACATAATCTTTTGTTCAAATTGTAGATAGTTCGTTCAGGGCCAGGTGAGGTATATTAAATTTTATAGCCCAGCTTTGCATATCTTTAAGCAATTCATGGTTTTTTTCATAGTCAGTGGTCTCTGTGTTATTTAAATCGTATTATTCTTCCCAATTTTCAACTTCTTCACTTTCTGAGTAGTGGGGAAAGGGTGAAAAAATATTATTGATCGCGGAACCCTCAATTACTTCACTTATGTTTGCACTTGACGCGCTTGATTTATATCCTGATCCTGTTGATTTTATTCCTGAGGAAACTGGCTTCATTAATTCTTTATACCTATTTGTTACTTTTCTCCTGTAACCACCACTTATTTTTAATCGTTTCCAATCGCTTAAAATCATGTTAAACTTATTTTCTTAAGACGAAGAGGAACAACAGAATGTGAACAAAATGGCTAACGATTACTAGTAAAGTGATTGATCTACTAGCTTATAAACTTTTTTGATCTTATCAAAAAAGTTCTCTTTATATAGTTCTCTTTTTAAATACTATTAGATTAAAAAGAGTCTCGAGCAAGACTATGATGGCACAAACTTGTAATCGTTTCAGCAAGTATGTTATAATATCGTTTTCTCTCACAAAATGCTACTATAGGATCAAAATATTATTCAGGATTATTTAGTCTTACTGCAAACAATTATAGAAGACTTATTCCTTAAAGTGTCCTAAAAGATAATCTTGTAGTTAACTAAAAGACTGAGATATAAAGGCTAAATAACTCTTGAGGATATGTATGCTTATGAAATGCTATTACTAGTAAAAATGTCCTATAAATGTTTTAGAGGTCAGTCTTGTAGCGAACTGTAAGACCGAGATATAAAAACGAATGCACTTGAGTATGATAAGGCTTGGTGGCAAATGCTATTATAAGTTAAAAGGTCTACCGCAATGCCTTTACAAGAACGTTATTAGTAGTGACAGACTTATAATCTTTCTTTATAGGATTACTTTGCTTATTGGGCTATGTGCAGCAGTAGACTGCGATAGGCTGATTGTGATGATGATAACGCGAAGGAAAATTTGAAACAAACTCTACATCAACCCGTTTGGTCAGCGAGGTATAGTAGGCTAAAACGTCTTTCCTAAAAGAGGCCTATGTGCATCAGAAGACGATTAAAAGATGATAATGACACAAAATACCAACATACTGCGCTTGTGTTGAAATGAAACCGTAACAAAAAAAACAGTTGCTGGGAGATCGTTTTTTGTTTTTGCGAAAGACGGTCCCCATTTCATGTCATCCACATTTTTTATAATTAATTCCATCACGATGAAGACTTGACGACTCGAAGACTTAGAATTGAAGACATTAAGTACTTGACATTGGCAGAAATAACTGATCCGGCTGGTTGCCATCCATCAAAAGAATACAGTTCCTGAATAGTAATTTCAGTTGAGTTCGTACCTAATAACAAGAGAGTATCCTTATCTTAGTTACCGTTTTTCTTGCGTAACTGTAAGATACGAGCTTAAATGATTACTAATACATAAATTATCTTTCAAATAAAATAATCAAAGTCCGCTTAGATTAAAGAAGCGAGTAATTATTATTGCCGATTCATTTACTATTCAAGAGTTATCAGTTTTTGATAAGATTGACCAAACATTTACAGGTGCTTCCTAAGCTAAGGTAATATATGAATAAAATGATTCAGTTCTGATTGTTCAAGCTAGAACACGCACGCTCATTAATTTAAAAAAATGTTGTGTTTACTATCCATTTTGATACCACTAGCAGTGGTTTTCTTGTTTAGAATGATAAACAAAGAAAATAGGCCTGCCATTTTTGGTGTGTATCAACAGAAGAATAAAAATTACTATTTCAAATTTTTAATAATGTACTCGGTGTTACGAATAAGAAAGGTATGAATAAAATTTCTAATATAATTATGATACAACGACTTTTATTAAAAAAGTCAATATAAACTTCAATAAGTAGGTAGGTCAATGACATTTTCTTTTACCTTATTTTTAGTCTTATATTTTAATAACCTGATATAACATAACAGTAAATTGAGGAGGTCCTTTAAGCAGGGCGTGACAAAGTATCCGGCTAGTGTGGATCACCTACCATGATGTACAGTCCTTATTCGCAATGAGGAGTTCCTCTTGGACTCTGTTAATGTTTTACACCCGACAGACTAGAGTCATTTTGGCAGCTTTTACTTAAAAACGATGATAAGAATGATAAAAATGATGTCAGCAGACAGTAGCACTAGATATTTTTAAGAGATGGTGCTAATGGATAATAATAATTAGCAACACCTCTTAAAAGATGCCGCACTGAGTTTTAAGCACAAGGAGGTAAAAATAAATTGCTTTACAATTTATCAGCACGATCAATGTCTACTATAAATCACAATTTAACGTCTTACTCGTCTCTACTTGGCATCTTTTTTTTAAATATTTATTTCTTGTTAACCGGACCAGATAAAGTATTAAGCAGGTATTTAAAATCATCGAGTGTTGGTATTTCTTTTAATTATCTATCGGCTGATACTTAGCTGTTGCAATGCTACTAGCGGTGGTTCGCGATGTTGCAAGTAAATTATTTTTTTTCGACAAGGACTATATTTGAGTTTCAGAAAAGTGGTGGTTACAAGGTTCGTAAGAGATTTAAATATACAGAACAGCTCTTTCCAGCGGCTTTGCCCGCGTGTATGCCTCGTTTTTACGGTATAAAGTACCATATGTTCAGTGGTTTAGTCGTTATTTGGATTAGTATGGGTATGAAAGTATAGATAAATAGCCGGAGTACTTAACCTTATGAACTTACGGAGGAAGACGAATTTCAATTTGGCAATAACGTCATAGGTAATTTACTAGAAATACCTTTGGCTTATTAAGAAGTCTAGTTCTGCTACAAAACTAGTGGATTAGCGTCGATCAGTCCTGTTACCTACAGATTGTGAAGGTTCAATATACGACCAAAATCTTTGATAACGAAAAAGAGTGCGGTGCAGCTGTAGTCAATGAGTCACGAGTTTAAACGGCCTAAATACTCGATAAGAAACTGTAACAAAATTAATAAATGTAGAATGATAAAAGTTAATCTGGCGGATGTTAATTGTATACGGCTCAACATATACAGAAAATTATTTATGTACTTTCCTTTTTGTTAGGGTTTCTTTCTAAAGTTACCTCCCGCGAACGGTTTAACATTGAAATGAGGTCCATGCTAAGGTTTTTCTAGAGAACTACAGAAGGAAAATACCCATGAAAGAAGTGTATCACCACAATATTCTGATTCCTATCTTATAAATTTTTAGTTACTAAATCACATAAAGCGTTCGTATGCAGTAGAAGTTGGAAAAAGCGGTGATGGCACAGTTCACGTACATGAAATCGATGCTTCTTTAGAACAGAAGTTTTATCTCGCTGATTACCCTCAAGTAAGTACCGATTGACTAAAATTTTCTTAAGTTTAAATTTGAGGAATATTTACGGATTTGGTAATAAATGTTCATTTCAATTTATATAAAACTGGCCACCGATTAACGTTTTCAGGCTTTTGACGCGATATACTTCAATGGTGCTTCAAGAGAGGGCGAAGCTATTATCTGTGGACTAGCAAGAAGGCCCAAAAATATTGTTGATTCTTTTCTGTATGTCAAGGTTAGTGAAAAAAAATATGCCAATATACCTACTTTGTATCCTAGAAATGAATTGATCTTGAATTAAACTGAATGCATCTTTATGATAACTTATTAGAATTCTTAGAAAAGCATTTCATACTATTCACTACATTGCGTTTTGCCTGCCCTTATTTATTTCTATTTATGATTTATTGGTAACTGTGTACATTACGAGACGAGTATATAAAAATTAAATTTAAGACCCTTAACTGACCTATAATATTAATCTCGATACTCAGGTATCGAGATTAATGTAGGTATGCATCTATGTATTATAGCGAAAACTTAAAAGTTTATCTAATTCCTACACAATTATCACTGAGTTCATCTTAATGTGTCGTTTTCCAGTTGAAAAACCAGGAACTCCTTTTGTCTCCTACTTTACCAGACACATGGCAACAACAAAGCCTTACCGAAGAAGGTGAATATAAAATTAAGGGTCTCGAAATAGTCAACTTTATACCGATGCGGACATGGAAATTAATTTACAAGGGTGACATGAAGTGAGTAACGTGTACTTTATTTTAGCTAATGAACCGGGTAATTAAAATGGGCTTTCACATTTTAACTACTTACCTACTAAACGAATCTTCATGAAGTCTATAGAACCCAAAGAACATAAGACTCACTTTCTATTCATTTAGGAAAAAAGTCTTAAAGAAGAAACAACTAGTGAAAACCTAGTAGGTCCAGGATGTATATATAAATCCAATATATGCAGCATCCACAAGTTATGTTTAAAATTTCATCATAAGTGAGAACTTAGTTTGGTTAAAAAGTGCTCCAGAGTTCTAGATAAACCAAATAAAATAATAATAATTATTGGTCAAGACGCACGCGTATTTACTTTTACGTAATAACAATTACTTTATATTTATTTTAAAGACAGGACTTCAACACTTTAAGCAAAGAGAGTGATCTTGTATTAAAATTAAAAATATACCTAAATCTGTATTAGAGTTTAATAAGATGAAAATTTTGTTCAGCGAAGTTAATCACTAACCGTCTTTTTTAATGTTATCGTTACAGACCTAGAAATAATACAGAAAAGGTAGTGAAAGTAGAAATGGATCTGACTTGGAGTGCCAACTTCGCACCATTCAATTATGACACCCAGATGGCGCCTAACAGTATGGCAAGTGATATGGCGAGGGAGAAGTGGACGAAAGGATACTTCAAACTCCTCAAAAAGTAAGAAATAAACTAATTTTTATGATAAACTATCACCATTGTTATCCGAGCGTTTATTTTGGTAGCCGCGCCCGATGTCCGTTTTTCCAACTTTTTTCCTCCACCGCGCATGGTTTTCGGCATCCTGCGTTGTGAGACCATTGGCACATATATATTGGGACCTATATCACTTCAAGCTACCGCTTCTAGGCCAGCCAGGCAATATGGCCAACTTTGACCGCTTTTTGATGAACATTTGATGTAGCTCAGTGGCTACTCAAAAATATGCAGCTGCCTATTATATTGGCAAAAGAATCTCAATAACTTTTGTTTTCGGAATATCAACTAATAAATATGACATAATTGGGAATATAAGAAAGGTAATTTTTTGCACTGATCCAAATTGTATTTTCTTTATAGAGCACATCAAACTCACTACGAGCAAATGGGTTACATCAAAGGAACAGTTACCATTGACGGCAAAGACCAAACCATAAACATGCCGTGCGTTAGAGATCACAGTTTTGGTAAATTCCTGCCTATCTTTATTTTAAAGCAAAATATTTTACATCAATATCTTTACCCGACTGCGAAAGAAGCAGGGATATATTTTTCGAGTGTATGTATGTATGTAGGTATATTTCTTTGGCACGTCCCAGAAGCCTAAATGTCTTGTCGAATTTTTAAGATATAATTGTCAATAGATTCATCTTAGTCGTGAGAGTGATACTTGGTACATCAAAATTAAAAAAAAAACAAAATTAATCATTATTGTAGCCAAAAATATTCTCAAAAAAATATTTCAAAATACATCGAATGTCGTATCAAAACAAAGAATTTTTAACGGTGATTACGAATATATACATAACATAAATGTTTTATATATGATATTGACGCAGTCGGGTTTTATGTTTTTAATAATTTATTACTTGTTACATCTGATTTAATGTTCAAAAAATCATGCTGTCAGTTAGGCCCGCTTATTTAAAGTTTATAGTTATCACCCATGCCAGAACACCCATTAAACTGTTTCGAAATAGGTTCATGCTAAAATAAGGTGTATTTTCCTTAGGTAAATTCAGAAACTGGCAAACATTCCACCGTTACGTCTATCACTTCATATTCCTGGAGAATGGTGATAGTATGGCTGTCGGAACAGTATGTCAACCTTCTATTCTTTCACAGTAAGTACTTGCAGAATTTTATTATGTATACCAATAAATAGACGGTCCTTGCCGTTATTGCCTAAATATAGACAAACTAGCTGACCGGCCAAATGTTGTTTTGTCATTAAAATAAAAAAAAATAAGGCTGTCGCTCCAAAAAAAAAGAACAAAAATCGTTATATAAAAAAATTAAAAAAAATTGAGTTGGACTACCCTTAAGGGGATGAAAAATAAATGTCCGATTCTCAGACCTACCCGATATGCACATAAAATTTCATGAGAATTGGTGTAGCCGTTTCGGAGGAGTTTAACTACAAACACCGCGACACGAGAATTTTATATTTTAGAAAATAATTTATAGAAGATGATAAATTATATTTTACTTTGATTGTTGCCGTTAAAATTAAATATCCCGAAAGAGATAAACAGAGGTAGATTTAAACGTCTAGCACTGACGAAGTTTTTATATTGTATCAGGGCGTCTAGGTACCTACATTTTGGCGACTATAATTTTACCTGAATAATAGGATTCTCAAAGAAAAGCTCCTTGGGGGAGACGTTTATTCAGCAGAGGACGGCAATAAATTGTTTTAAAATAGGTTATATAGGGATAAATGTATTGTCGTCAACCGGGAACTTTAGGAATTAAATGAAATGAAAAGTTTGTAGGATAGAAAGATTACGAATCTACTAACTATGGGGTAAATACTATATGTATTACTTATGTACTATATGTATAAATACTATGGGGTAAATAACTACTAACTATGGAGTAAATAGTAAATAAAAAGGATATTGCTTACACGGATGGATTTAGGCGTGAAAGCGTAAAAGAAATAGCCCGAGGTCAAGGTCACATACCTGTTACTCGAATTGACTGTTGCCAAAGCCCGAATTTTCTAACCTATCTCTAGTCTAGTCTATAAACTCGTGGGTATTTTTTCCCGACTGTGACGAAGCCCAAAAGGCGTACACGAAGCGTAAAAATATTTTTAGCAGTCTCTGGATGTTCTAATGTTTTACCGTAGCGCCTACTGAACCGATTTTAATGAATACGGTGTTAGTAGATTCGTAATAATGGCTCAGGTGACATAGGGTATATAAATTTTGTAGTCGGTTTGCAGTTTTTTTTTTAAATTCTTGTATTCTTTCCAGTGTTATTATTTTGAGGTTTAGTATAACTTAAATAATTATTTTTTCTAGTCTTACCATTGGATACCTCTGCCGCCAATCTGACCAGGCAGTATTACCAGTACAAAGTTGTGATTTCCTAATGTATCAACACGGTGAAAACCAAATTTTACCTAAAGATTATGGCTTTGTCTTTGAAGCGGGTAAGTTTTCCATTATACAGTAGTTAAATTGACAGCTAAAAGTTTTGCCTAGATAATTAACAATGCAAAAAAAGAGATAAAAATCGGAATTGTCTCTTAAAGAAAAATGTAGGACAGAATTAAATTATGAAAATATATTATTCCATACTTTATTAGTAATTATTCGAAATCTAATAATTGAGGCTTTTATTGCAAATTTAATACAGTCTTAAAATTATATTACATAGGCAACAAGTCGTACGCTGTCCGAATACTAGTCAACGATGAGGATACTTTCTATATTGGCAAGACGAGAGATGCGAAGTTTTATGAGCGGTGGTGTACAGTCGAGGTCAACAATGTTAAGGGCTGGGCCTGCGTTGAATGGCAGTATAATAATGTACAGGGTGAAAAACGTTCTATGTAGATGATATATAATAAAAGATATGAGAAGTTTATATTTGTTTAAGTACTGTAAATGTATTTCAGTAATCTTACTAAGATTGCGTTGACTGATTGAAATTAATAAACAAACTTATGCCTATGTGTATGATTCGTATAAACGTGTTCATAAAATAATTTTAGCATAATTTCAGAATAAATCTAAAAAGATATGTATTAAATATCTAAACTTTTATTTTATGCCTTTGTCCTAAAATATAATAAACGGGTTTTCAATTAATTTTTTCTTTAATTTCTTACTTGTTAGATTTTCTCATTTAAATAATAAAACTTTACAGGTAATTAATATTTAGTGTGTTCTGTGTCTCGGGGATTTACATCAACTCGCATTAAAATAATGACAAATTAAGATTTTGGACAAAAACGAAGAAAAAAAAGCAGCCATAGTGATAAAATCAATTCACACAGCTTGTAATCAATATTCATGAGGCTTTGGAAAACACAAAGTCTGTTTTTGAATTATTACTGCAAAAAAGTGCCTTATTAATTTGGAACAAAAGTTAAACGAAAAAAAAAGATCTGGAACTGTTTTAAACTGCGTATATGTATGAAATAGAAAGGAGGTTAGAGAATAAATATATCAGTTTAGCGAAGAAAATTAACTATATTTAGCGTAACATTTGTTGTCTTACATTAGGTACAACTTAAGATTATCAGTAGCAGTATACATAATGACAATACAATAAAATAACTTCATTCAATACAAATCATAATCGTTCATGAAAGTAAAGGTAAGTAGATGGCTAACAAGAATGTAATGATTCTTTTAAATAATATTCTGTTGAAAATGTGTCGTTATAGCAATATTTGTAAGAAATAGTTGGTAGCTCCGCTCAATATTATTTTGTAAAGAACAGACTTCTGCTAAAAATCAGATGAAAACTTAAATTGATTTTCAACTTAAACTCTTTTCATGTATATTTGTAAATATGGGCATTAGCCGTGTCACTTTAGCCACCACCACCACACATTACAATAGCGCTGTCTTTTTATTTACTATCATTAAACAATGTCATACAAAATAAATACTGTTAGTAATATAAACTTTATTATTATAACGGAGTATACAGGTTTGATAAACAAATAACATATTTAATAGTTTCTATTTAAACAGACAATTCATTTAAATCGAGCATTTATTGAATATCCAAGAATAAAAATCTTATGCATTTATGCATAAGATTTTTATTCTTCTTCTATTTAAATATATTTTTAACATACACATGTATGTAATAAACATAGTGAGGCGACAGAAGTAAAATTATGCTCACTACTAAGGATGTTATAACGAGGAAAATGCTTTCTACATTCTGGTGGAGTCCTCAGTGTGGACGCAATAGCGATACGATATCCAGAATATTGTTACTAAGAAAGATTATTTGAGATCGATACTACACGCACACAACACACATCCGAAACAAACATCCGAAAGTCCTCGATAATTTCCTGAGGCACGGAATAATGAATTTTACATGGATAAACATAGCGTCGAATATCGATTGACTGTTGCGCGGTTGTTTCCAGCGATTTCGCTGGTAGGCGCATCCTTGGTACGATGAACGACCTTGTATGTACGAGTAGTAACTAGAACGCGCTGGTAATAATTATAATGCGTACAAATAGAAACTCCCGCGGACCGCAGTTCAGTTCAATTTGAGCTACAGTGTGATAAATATTATAGTAATTTCAGTGATTGACCAAGCAGTCTCGGCGACAATTAGGGACTTTTACGTTATATTGTGATTTTGAGATTCTTTGAAATAAAGTCTCTTTTACATGTCAGAACGTTTATTTCACAAATCCATCGAACCCTAGCAAGTAATATTATTTGTGTCATCTGAAATTAGACACTATAGGTTTCTTCACCATTTAAATTGAAAAAAAGGTGGCAGAATGAAAAAGGAGCATGCACTGTTTGGTCTAGACTAGAAAATAAAATACTTTTAAAATACAAGACAATAATAATATTCTTGTGTAACGGAGATTTTTACAAGCATGCATGAAACGGATACAAAGAACATTTAGAACAATGGTTTCGCACCAAATGTTGTCCCATGTGAAGTTTTAAGCCACAACACTCAACACAGTAGAAAGCGGCGGGTTGACTGCTTTAAATAAAAAAAAGCAAATAACACCAAAAAAACTATAATTAAAGAAATAGAACTTTGCAATTTGGAAAATTTTTGGCACCTTTTTGGTCAATTTGTAAGTCATACACGTGCAAAAATTATGTCTATTTTTAAAGAGTGATAGACTAATAGTTACAAATAGTTATTCAAAGTATTATTTTTAAGGTATTATCGAGTCGACAAAGGTTAAAAACCTAGGTCAAAATCTTAGTTTCATGGGGCTGTAAAATGAGTAAGATTACTTAACATTATTGTCTTTATTGATACTAATTGAGTAAGCAAATCAAACGTGTATAGATATCAGAAAAATAATATATGGATTGTGTAGGTATAAAATCTTTATAAAACGTTGTACTTTGTTACTGAACAGCAATAACTTCTAATACTACATTATGTGTAAATATTATTAAACAATGTACGTGGGAATTGAATAAAAAGTGATTTTATTATTTGTGCTACATTAAATTTAGTTAAGACTACAGCAAAAAAGCTGACTAAGGTGATATTTGTAGCATTAGTAGGCAGTAAAGAGTAAATGAACAACAAATTTAAAATAGTTTAAGTGGTTACATAAAACACGGTAATACGACACGAGTACAGTCACAAACACAGAAGTATCTTAAAATATTTCTGTAATTGTGGACGCGACTGTACCTTGGTACAGTATTTCGAAGTTGAAGAATATACTTATTAGACTAATTTTAACAAAAAAGAATTAATTGAAGGTTTATTTAAATACAAGCAGCTTTGGATGGAGCAAGACTTCTCTCACTCAATTTTCAAGTGTGACTCAATTCATTACGTTTACTACATTCCCGCTACGCAGATACATTTTTTAAATTTTTCTACCAAAATCCACCTAGACTAGCTAGTATACATACTTGACTACGACTATTTGTTCGACTTCTAAAATCCTTGTTCCCGGGAGTCGTGGAGAAACTTAATTTGGTAAATATTTAGCATTAAAAAATGGTTTGGCAATTTACCAATGCAAAAGTATCAAAATATTGATTTTTGTCGAATCAATTTCGCAATACTGTACGGTTCTTACATTACGTATAAGTACAATGAAGTCTAATTTAAATGTACTGCAATTTTAATTAGGTAATATCATGTTATGTACAAGTTGTGGAAGACAGACTGATTTACTATAATTGTCGAAGACAATATGAATTTTGATTGATCTAATGAGAGAATGATTAATTTGGGATATCGAATGAAAGGTTTAACATAGATGCGTATTTGTAACTAGCAACCTCGCATAGAGTTAAATACGACTGATGTACACTGTCGCTGCGAAATCGATCATTAATTAACACATGGATGTGGACTTATGTCACTCTTTTCTGTTAAGGAATAAAAATACAGTTAAAACAGCTAAAAATTGTTTAATTAATCACTAAAGTAAGTCTGTTCCTGAGAAAATACTTAGAATTGGTTTAATTGAAATATATAATTTTCATTTTGAAAGGGTAAATTATTTTGTCAGTATGATTGAGCACAATCGTATTCAAGAAAAAAAGACAGGAGCAACTTCGCAGCGATGTTTTCTCAAAAACTGGCAAGTATTAGGTAATATATCAATAATATACATTTATTCCGTTCACCAAAGTTAAATAATTGACAATACAAATTCTAACTCTACGCAAACTACACAGTTTAATTTTTCATTGAATTATTGAAAATATTTGAAAAAAAAATTAATACCCAAACCTTTTATACACAATACTTTTTTAATACATATTTAAGTAGATATAACATGAAATTTGCTACAACATTCTAACTTTTTTTTCGTCATCGGTCTAAGATCGACGCATTTTTATACTATTCTTTGAAAATACAAATATTAACGATTGGTCATTGAAAATTTTGTATACATACGAAAAATGGTGACAATAGACTTGGCAGTATTTTTAGTGCCAAAAGACAACAAGACACACTTTTCATACAACTTTACCAAGAAACGTTAAAGAAGGTTTTTTCATAAGCTAATAAACTGTAGAAAAGTATTTTCATTGATAATTATTGCCACATATATATAAAAGTTTAATTAATTTCAATAAAATACAAAAATTTTATAGGTGTTATATTTTTATTAACTACGTATAAACAAGTGTCAAAAAAAAATTTTTTTTCAACTTTTCTCAGTAAAGAAGTTCAATATTAAGTACATGATTTCAAGATTATCTAACACAACATATGTAATATTCGTGTATTCCGATATTTGATATTACGTACACATAATGCAAACGGCCAGTATTATTAAGCTAAAAAAAATTCAATACAATAATATTTTTTGAATGTCTTTTCTCAAAAAGAGGACGATATAATGGACGTCGTTTTAAAAAAAACAATACATTTCTGAAGCGAAAATTACAATAAACCGATACAGTCAGCAATTCATTGTTCACTGGTATTATTGGACCTTAAATCTTAAGTTCAATGCGGTCCGTGATATTCTTGGCTTTTATAACTTAGACCATATCAAGTCAGTGTAATTCTAGCTTTGATAAGTAACTTTGAAACATGTATAAAGCATTTACCAATTGTTGGGAATATCTGTAGGCGTATATATACATGGACGAACTTGTTACACTGCAACTATTTCAATAATTTTAGAATTAAGAGACAATTTACATGTATGTTTAGTAGAATTTATCGCTGAAAGCTCAATCGGGACTAACAACATTGACCTACTGATAGTCTCAACGAATTGATCTCTTAATGTGATACTAAAAACTTTGGGACATTATTGTGGAACTACATACAGATAAATAAGTCTAGATAAATCTTTGTCTGATAAATGTGTGATATATTCATCCATGGCTCTAGATCGACCCCTAAACAGTCAAACTTCAATTCTTGACTTATTTATCTTAGTCCCATTGTATCCATAACGGAATAGACGTCATCGGACTAGACTAATCACAGCACCTAATTAACATAGATTTATTATTTTTGTAGAAATGTCAAACATTTCACAAGACGGTTCATAACACAGTGATATAAGGCAGGAAATATTTTAATTAAGTACTGTTTTAGAACCTTACGACACATAGATATCTACGATCGTTATAACTTTATTTATGTAAAAGCTCTTCACACTAAACAGCGTTTAGCCGTTATATCGACACAATAGTTAATAAATAATTTATTGCTAAGCTACACACAAAGAACAATACTTTCTAAGCACAACAATAATAATGAATAAAAATCTTGTTACGAATGCGCGTTATTTTTCTATACACCCCCGTAGACAAGTTGGAAGTTTTTCGTGTCGATTCTCTTTCTAAACACGCTGACGCCTCTATTCCCTGGTATAATTGGCTAATATTTTGTTTTGACCACGAGACTTAGCTTTGAGAGACATCATTTCCATACTTTTTTTACATTAGGTGGGCAGGATTTGTATACACTTTTATACAAATTTCCAAGTAGAGTTATGCTCATAGCACAGACAGAAACAACTAAACGCGCGCTCATGATTTGTTAAACATATCTATGAAATACACTGGGACTAATTAATAATATAATATGTAAATATTATAAATTAAAGAATAAACATTATTGTTCAGAATACTGATGGAATTTCTTTATGACTAGATGTGTCTTTTTTCTTTACAATGTGAGCGTAATGAAACATACTAAGCACTATACAAAACTATAAGCATAGCTAGCATTTTCTAATATTTGCACTCAAGTCCACTTTAATAACTTATATCATAATAAAAAAATATAAAATACTAAAATTTGTAAAACAATAAAATATAACAACAAAAATAAAAACCTCTTTGGTTAACACAATACTTTAAGGTACACTTTAAAGTTATAAAAAAATAAAAATATACTTCATTTGTCATCATTATTCAAGATTTACAGTAAATACAACTCATCCGAAATATTGCTTTTCTTTTTTTTTGTCATTTTCATCCCAATAAAAAATAAAAAAGACTGGCCAAAAGCCAATTTGGTTTTTAAATCTTTGTATGAATAACATGACAAGACAATATATTTGGCAATAGCATATAATTGTACAAAGTTTTTTATGATACTAAAATGTAACACAATTTGTTGTTTTTTGACAGTTAAAACTTGTCAAAAAAAGAATAAAATGAACCTGAACATCGATGAAAGTTTTGAATCAATTATCTCCAGATATTTTAAACTAGAATTAAAAACGGCCGTATATACATTCAAACCATAGATAATTTGGACGAGTTGTATACAAAAATGTTATTTCTGACAATTGAACATTTGAAACGTCACAACGGTACTCAGACATGACAGTTTCGAGACAAACTAAAATTTCCACATGGCACGAACGTATAGTTCGTTAGTTAATGTTATTGAACGTTGCATACCGCGGATGTGCCTGGGGCATGGTCGAGCAATGCTCTCCGACGTTTAATACCTTCTACGTACACTTCTCGATTGAACAACCCCGCCGCTAGTGGCACTCTGCGAAAGAGTAACAATATCATTTTTAATTTAACGCAAATTCGCCCCTTCTCTCTTCTCTCAACTAAAATATCTCCTCTTAGAACTATTTTCCAGTTATTGTTACCGATGGAGATATATGGAATATTCTGTTTCACATTTCCTTACTGATCACATTGGTAGGAATAGTTGTATTTTTCCCATATCCCTATAAGCTGGGATTTAAAGTTTTCAGGGATTTCTTTTATGATAAGAATAAGACGTCAAATTCTGGTTCTACCAATGCGATCAGTAGGGATACATAAAAGGGGCAATTCTTTTTAAAAAAAATTTTTGAAAAATTGAAATTTTTAAAAAAAAAAATTGTCTTTTAAAAAAAAAAAATTAAATTCGTTATGTGAAATGCAATATCATTTCTACAATTGTGAAGCGCTTTCAAGTATTTTTAGGTGGGTCATGTTGAAAGTTGGTCCTATTAGAATTTGAACTCCACATCTCCATGCAAATTATTTTATTTTGTTTAATTATATAATATTTAAATTAATTTAATTCCTTCCTATTATTATATTTAATTTTCTAATTACAAATCTCGGCTCATAACACAACGATTAAACTCAGATTAAACACTTTTATTAAATTTAAATTGGATTATAAGTACAAATACAAAAGAAGGAGTAGAAACAAGTTAAAAATACTCACACATCAGTTCCTGGTCTCAGCATGGTAGAAAACAGTGCCCACACGGGTTTATGGTCGCTTGTACATACAGAGTGTACCGAGTTATACGCCAAACATCTAATGCCGGATGAAGTGGGGACTCCACTTATACGTCGCAATCCTACAATTAAATAAGCAGAATGGTTATTCATTGTAGCACAGATTCACCGTAATTTAATTGTGTATGATAAGATATAATAGTAACAAATTTGAACGCATTTTTTTAATGTATAGGAGGCAAATGATCATATGGGTTATCTGATAAGTGACTACATTGGTCACTTGCTAGTAAAGTCTCTGTTACCGACCTTTGAAAGAACCAATGATTACGGAGATGCGTGGTTTGGTTTACCTTACTCATTTCCGTGTGGTGAAAATTAACAATATATATGTCACCGCCCTTATTCATCCCTCGGGTGTCGTAACAGCCGTCTAAACGAAAGAAATTATGCACTGTAATGAGAAGGAACACTTGAAACAAGCCCTTTTTAACGTGTGGAAATCCCTCGGGCCCTCACCCCACCGGGGTTTGCGGCGGGGCGGTGTGTCGGAATCGAACCGACTAAAACCACACGGTGTGCCAATCTGCGCCTGAGACGGGAGGGATCCGAGAACTACTGTTACTAACTCATCCGGACAAACTAGACACAAACCCTTTTTTTACGTGGTGGAATGCCCTACGCACTTCGCTCCGCCCCCCGCGGGGACAGGGGGTTCACTTCGTGTGGGACTCCTGACTGACTCGCCAGACTACCCACTAAACCACCACGGTGTGTCACTCTGCGCCTGACACGGGAGAGATCCGGGAACCGCTTTCTTACGCCATCCGGAAAACTTGAAACAAACCCTATACTAACCCGTCAGCGTGGTATAGTAGGCCAAAACCTCCTTCCTAAGGCGAGGCCTGTTAAAGTCAGTTATGAAAGTCATTAGACAAAAGGCAACGAAAGAATCGATAACATCATGTCTGTAGGGTCGTGCTAAACGTATTTTCATTTATCAATATAGGATAGGTAGATAGTATAACAGTCGTAGGATAACCATCATATAGACGGTTAGCAGTCCACTACTGTGCGCTTTTCAAGGAATTTTCTGCCTCGCACAAAATAACTGTGGGTTGAACTGTCGCCTGCGGTATTCCCGGACCAATACGACCTTCAAACCTTCAAGAAAAGAGAGTACTCCTACTTAAAAGGCCGGCCACGCAGTTGTGACGCCTCTGGTGTTGCGGGTGTCCATGGGCGTCCACCTATATCATAAAAAAAGTATCTGTGTATTCTTACCTGAGAAAGGTGCATTTCCCGTCATAGATCGAGCTTTGTACAATATTCTGTCCGTGTAAGCCGGCGCTCGTTGTTTACTAGATGTGTCGAATTGTTGACTGCCTGGGTCGTACTGAAAAATTTATATCAAGAATAACAAGTTACTAATTAGAAGCAGTGTAATCTGTAAACTACTATTCATTAAACTTTATTTTATTAATTCACGCCTTAGACATGTTAGTAGGTATTGGGATGATGTAAGAATCTTAATGAGACCTCATGGATCCAACCTCTTTTGCCTTAACGGTTGCCTGTAAGAGATTGCCTCTGGGCGATAAAGCCGCAAATTATACTTCGGTAGCTTTACTTTAACCTTGTAATTAATCTGGTGTACAATAAAGAGATTTATTATTATTATTAAAATTGTTGATGTTGAAAATTAATTAAATACATATAAACTTAACTTAGTTTCTTTACTAAAACTGACGAAGTGCGTTTCATATCACACACATACAACAATTATACGGTTTTCATTCGTTATAGTTCAAAGAACGCCACGCTTCGGCATGAATGGGTTGGCTCGACCGGAGTGATACCACGGCCTCATAGAAAACCGGTGTGAAACAGCGCTTACGCTGTGTTTCATCGAGTGAGTGAGGATACCGGAGGCCCATACCCCAATCCAACGCCCCCTATCCCCCTCACCATCCCTCTTCCCCCCAGGCCGCCATAGTGTGGGTCACCATGCTGCATTGTTTTTTTTCGCATTGAGGATGGTGACCACCACTCTTGGATTCTGCTCATGCTTTCCATCAGGCAGGGCAGAGTCATTTTGACAGCTTAAATATAAAAAAAAAAGAAAAAAAAAGAAAAAAGAAAACACTAGTTTGATAAACAAGTTAAAATTTAAAAAACATACGCAAGCATTTAATCGCGTGATCATACGCAATGCAATTTCAAAATGCCTTACACCATTTTGAAAAAGAGCTGATACTCTTACACTGCTGGACCGATATTAACCTAACATATCCACCCGTTTCCGAGCTACGATGCCACGGATATACATACACACAGACAGACATCAACATAAAACTTGCGTCGGGGGTTAACAAAGGATGCTCTACAGTTTTCTTATATAAAACCTTAGTAAAAACACTTTATTAACACGATGATCTCTTGTTCTAATTTATTACCTTATACGTTGGTGGGAAAGTGATTGGCGCTTCTCTAAAGTCCCTGAATGCAGCACCATCTTCTAATACTGCTGTCAGTTGGTCAGCGTGTAGAAGCCCGTGTGGCAAATGATGAGGTAACGGAAACTAAAAAAATAATTAGTTCATTTATTTCCTATTTTTCTTTTAAATAGTAAATTCATACTATTATAAATTCGAAAGTAACACTGTCTGTCTGTCTGACACGCTTTACCGGCTAAGTCAGAGGACCCATTTCAAAGAAATTTTGCATAAAGTGACATAACCGCGGTCGCGGAAGCTTAGAAAAGTTGTTTGAAATCGACTTTTGTCAGCGTGTTTTTTTAACATTTAAGAAGCTTTCATGAGCTTCACCAGTACGTTTATTTATTTGTAACCGACTTCTGCAAGCTTCTTTTTAACATCTTTCCTCCTTTTATTGCTAATATATGCAGGATTGCGCATTTGATTCACAACAGGTCCGTCGAAAAAATCTTTTTAATTTTTTTTACTAATATTCCGAATTATCTCTGGAATAGGTGCAACGATTTTAATGAGACTTTACTGGCATATAATGTTATAAGGAAAAACATAGGTTTTTTAAATTTGGAAAAATAATAATTTAGAACAAAAGCAATGAAATAGATTCAAAACGTAGTTAGTACAGCTATATAATAGTTAACAAATTTTTATAACAATTATTTCTCCACACAGTGAACCGCCTGATGCCTTACCTCTAGTTTCAATTTAGTCGTATAAATACCTCATACCATTCATACAATATCGTTTCTAAATAATGGAGTACAAAGTACCTCAGTCTGTTCGATCCATCTTAAAACAGCAGCTCTAGGTTCGCCTAGTCTGAAGTTCAGGTCGCCACACCAAAACACATAATCAAAATTATTTGTAACATCTGTAAAAGAATAAAGATAGATCAGCACTAACTAAAATTAAAGTATGACACTTTAACATTATATTTTTGAAGAATGTCGTTAC
This sequence comes from Hyphantria cunea, assembly GCA_003709505.1. NCBI lineage: Eukaryota > Metazoa > Arthropoda > Insecta > Lepidoptera > Erebidae > Hyphantria > Hyphantria cunea. Next base: position 497,856 of record PKRV01002327.1, read on the forward strand.
TTGATCTTAAGCCAATGGAAAAAGCAGAATAATTGAACACCTGGAAAACTGTACGCGCGCAAACTAACGAAAATACAAAAGGTAATTGTTTATAGTCCAGATGACGTCACTAGTCACGTCAGCTAGCAAACGTAGAGACCTTTTTAACAGTCACAAGGCTTAGAATATTATTACTGTATCATTATAGTCTCCCACAATAACATGTACTAGTATCTTATATTTTTATTATAAGTTACTAGCTGACCTGGCAATCTTCGTACCGCCATTTTTATTTTTTAAATTGCCGAAATGCTTGTTGAAGTGAAACTTCTTTAGGCGCATGAGGGTAAAATTTTTAAAATGTAACGTCACGCAAGTATGCAACGGAAGTGTCGAAAAGAGAGAGAGAGCGATCGAGACCGATTGAGAGAGTAAGACAGGGCGAACATAGCATGAAGCAACTAGCGATGGAGTGAGAGTAGGGAGCAAGCAAGTGAGAAAGATCGAGAGAAAAAGTGAGATAGAGCGATTGTCGTATCACGCACAGTGCCATTGAGCGAGAGGTGGGAGAGAGCTAAGAAGTTTCACTTCTGACATGTGTACTTTGTACGCACGCACTTTTTTTTATTATAGGTAGTACAGACGTGGACTAAAAAAAATTACACTTTCGGTTTACTCTAATTTTCTCGAATATAAACCTTGTCCTGACAATAGCATTGACATAAAAAAAGAATTATCAAATTTGGTGCAGTAATTAATTTTTATTTATATGAATTACTGTATTTGTTAAAAACATATCGTTAATAGTCGAGATGACGTCATAATTCATGAACAACACGGAGTTCGCAAACGTAGACACCTGTTTAACGAAGTCTCATTTTTATCTAAAGCCTCTCACATAGGTATGTCTTAATATAATCGAATTATATATTACAGAAATCCATATGGTCAAATAAACAATTAAAATTTAAAACTATACTATCTTAAAACCATTTTCGCGTTTTGTGATAAACTGTAGATAAGTTTTTATCGCAATATAAGTAATAAACGTCATTGCATTATCAATTTAAAAAACTCATAACATAAAGTCTATTATTAAAGTACTAAGCATATTCTATTATTTAATTAGCCCTTTTCTAATTACATTAAAAGGCAGTGTTACTCCTTTAAACTTGGAATTGATGCTCGTGCTGCTATGCCCGCATTTCCGTTTAAATAAAAGGTAATGTTAGAAGCTGTTTGCTACATTTTCCAAATTTATTAAGAATGAAAAATAATCTGATCCGTTTTAGGGTTCCGTCTCAAAGGGTGAAAACGAGACCACTATTACTAGAGCCACTATCCGTCTGTCATCCATTACATATTACAAATATGATTTTATTTTGCCATTTTTTGCTCGATCCTATGTCCGGCAACAGGTAGACGCTTCAAACGTATAGATTATAATAGTACGGAACACTTCGTGCGCAAGTCCAAATCGAACTTGCCCGATTTTTGAACACGTTCTTGAGGAAACGAATTATCTTTATGACTATAAATATGATTTGATAATGCTCGCGATTCTCACGATCTAGAACTTTTAATAATTTTAATGTATCTGTTACCTACATTAAAATTTATATACCTAGTAAACAAGAATATAAGTATTCCTCTAAATTTATATCATCGTCAACAACCTATACTATGGACATAGGTGTCGCCTTAAAAAGGAGGTTTAATTATTAATTAACACAGTACATTAAAGTATATACAAACCTTTACTTTTGTGTCTACACGGTAAGTTTTTCGGTAAGTCTATAGATCTTATAATCCTCTTGATATCGGATACTCTTTCCTTTACTTTTTCTTGGTGGGCAGTTAAATGTGCGGTAACAAATAAATATGTAGACCCAAACAATGCGAAAGAAATGGCCACAGCGCCTTTAGTTCGAAACGCAGTACCGGGTCTAACGGAGAGACTGGCATCTTCAGGAAGTGAACAAAACCAAATTAAATCTCTTCTTATGAATATCATCAGGTGGATAGTTCCTGAAAATTAAACGCATGATGAGTAAAAGGAAACTGAAGCTATTTTTAAAGAAATTGGAATGCGAGCAAGAGATTCTTCAACTATCTCATTAGAAATGCTCTGTATTCGGGCAACTTTACAAATATAAATCAAACGAGTATAAAAACACCTAGATTCAGAACAACAATTTTTGAATCACACGAATTGATGTTATATGTCAACATATTATCTATAACATTCGATGCAGTAGATAGCGTTTAGGTAAACGTTTAAGCCACTACGTCATTAGTGCAGTCGCAAATTTGTGTTGTTTAAGAATGATCATATTAAAGAGAAATTGTGTTTGCACTTTACTTGAAAGACATTATGCACTGTTGTATTCTTTTAAAGTGAATAAACGCACAGCACCAAGATTTATCATCAGCTTACTGCAGTCGAATCTAGCTCTGATCGATTTTAAAACCCCGACGCAAAAGAGGGGTGTTATAAGTTTGAAATCGATGTCTGTGTGTATGTCTTTCTAAGGCTCTCAAATGGATGAACCGACTTAGATACAGTGTTTTTCATTTGAAAGCCAGTTTCCTTGCAGCGGTTCTTAGGTATGTTTGAAAAATATTGGTCCAGCAGTGTTAGTGTATCAGCTATTTTTCAAAATTATGTAAGACATTTTTGGTGCATGATTACTCGATATAGTGTTTGTGTGCTTGTGTTTTTAAATTTTTTCATTATAGTTGTTAATGCATCTTGCGCAAGTCATCACTCCACCTGGCCTGTGGGTGCCCTACACTACATTTCACGAGACGCGGTCACCCCTTCAGAACTCGTCTACCCTAACACAAAGTATTAGTTACTAGGTATATAGGGTCAAAAAACTAAAGCGCAGGTAGCTAAGAAGTAAAATATCTTTTCCCTGGGCTCTCTATGGCAGAGTAAAAGAAAATCAGTGTGAATGGAACCCACCTAAGTAGTAGGAATGGAGCAACAAATGTGATGGTCCCAACACCTCTTGTATGGTTATCTCCCATTCTGTGCGTTCAGAGTAACTTTCTTGTGTGCCAATAGCAAATATGTCTGGTACATGCTGCACTTGGTCTGGGAATATGAAGTCGGCTAGTTCCCTGTTGAACGTATCACATAAATAATGAAAGTATAACTCCCTTATTTATAAACACTATTTAATTTCAAGCAATGGTTCAAGTAGAAAATATTTTCGGGCATCTAAAACACAACTCCATCTAGTCCCTGACTGAGAGCATATGCATATATTTTAATGTTAGGTATATAACATAGTTAAATACCAATAAAATAAAATACAAGTCAAATTCAAGATTGATAATAATATGTACTTAGATCAATAGATAAAGAAATAACAGGTTGGTGAATAGTAAATACATATGACTTTCTTAAAAATGCCGAAGAACTATTTTATCTTGTAGATAATAATTATCTTTAGCTTATCATATTCAATTGAAATTAATGAATTTAAGAATAATTTAGCCTAATAAACTGGATTAAAAATTTCAAGATCTTATAAACATTGGTTAAAATGCAAACTCACTTTGGTGGCCCCTGTCCATTCATATTCCATGTTCCAACAAATATCTTCACTTCTCGATCAGGAAAAACATGTTCCAATTCCGCTGCTCCTAGAAGAGAATGTGAAGCTAGACGTCCATAGAGGTAGTTTCTGAAATAAACGGAAAATTTTAGAATTTGATGCATTAACTACAATATGAGAAACACTACACAAAAGCAGAAATTGTTTACACACTCAAAGTATACTGACAAGAAAAGTAAGAAACCAGTGAACCTTTCTTTAGCTTCATGTGTGGGTATGAGACGTAGCACCTGTGCAGCGAGTAGCGAGTTACGTGCCAAACTATCAGTGCTGCCGGCACGCGAAGCTGACCGTGTGACAGTTGATTTAGTCCTAATGAACACAGTAACAACACAGACAGATTTTCAGCACAATGAGACATACCAAACCAAGAACACCATAGAATAAAAAGTATTGTTTACCTTACCTTCTTTTACGGTCTAAAGAACTACTTCTGTCACTCTCAGGTGAAGAAGGGCGATAAAGCGGCTTTGTCTCCGTAGATATTAAATGATCAGCTGATAATCTCTTAACAAATAATTTACTTTTTGATTTTACTCCTTCAAAAGACCCAGTATGCTCAAAACATTTTTTAACATCGTCATTTTTAGGAAACTTTACAGTAGCTTTTGGTATTTCGTCAGATTTTGTTTGAGAACAAATTGTTTGGTCACTGACACTATTTGAATCATTTATGGGACTCACTGGCCCTGATTGTGTTTCATCCTTTAGAGGTTGATTGTCTACTAGGCTCTTAGGTCGCGACCTTCTAAAGAAGGTTCTACAACACCTCTGATTGTTATCTTCGTCATTATGACCATAATCTGCATTATTAGTCACTTTATTGAACAGTGGTTCAACAGAAGCGTTATGATTTTGAGATGGTTCTATGTTCGTATCACCACTGTGAGCACTGTGGGCTAGAAAAGGATCGGCAGGAGAGATGGGCCGAGATGTAGACTGACTAAATTCATCATTAGAATCTGTATCAACGACACAACCAACTTTTGGCGATTTCTTAACAAACAAACGTTTCCGCAGGGACAATTTTTGTTTTGCTTTTGTAGGTGAAGTGGTCATATTTGTTTTTAACCATACAAAACAATTAATTTAAGTTACTAATTACATTTTTACTAAATATGGACAACATAACCTACTACGTCTCTAAATTGACATTTTGCTCTGAAAAACTGAAAGCTGTCAAATATTTCACGGACACGTTCAAAATCTATAAATATAGTTTTATCAATTCTGAAACGCGTTTCTAATCATCTTAAAATCTTTCTTAGTATTTAGGAAATATTACAAATCTGTAAAGTTTACGTGAACAAATGTTTATATAAAATATGTTGTCATGACAACAGGTTGTGCTTGATTATAAAAAAAGGCTCAGTTTTTAGTGTGGTTGGCATATTTAAAATAAAAACATTTTGTGCTTATTTCGCAAAACGTTATGCGTATTTCTTCTTAACCGTTAATCTTATAGATTATAAAGTAAAATAGTCATCGATAAAATGAAACGTATCGTTTAATTTTTCAAAAAAATTCACCGAATATTTCTGTTTAAATTTTTAGTTTGATAATAATAATAATAAAAAACTGGTGGTGCCATGGATTCCAAAAATTTTAAGCCCATAACTTGCTTACCAACTTTATACAAACTTCTAACAGCTATTCTGAGACTCAAAATTAACAAATATATTAATAACAATTCGATACTTTCTGTTTCTCAGAATGGATGCAGAAGTGGGACGCGTGGGACTAAAGAGCTCCTTATAATAGAGATGACCATTAGCCAGCAGGTGCGTCGTTATCGTAGGAACCTGACGACATACTAGATAGATTACAAGAAGGCTTATGACTCATTTTCACATACATGGCTTTTGAGGGTGCTTGAGTTGTATAAAATTGTTACAACGCTGTGCACTTTCTTGAAGTCATGTATGGGGCAATGGAAAACAGTACTTCGTTATCCTGGGTGTCGGCAGACGGCGGTTAACGATGTACCAATAAAGATCGAGCGGGGCATATTTCAAGGTGACAGTCTGAGTCCCTTGTGGTTTTGTCTGGCTTTGAACCCTCTAAGTGCTCTATTAGAGGGTTCAGGGTTAGGATACAGGTTTCAGAAAGATGATCGAGTTCTATCTCACCTCTTTTATATGGATGATTTGAAATTACTCGCCCACACTAAGTTACAATTGACAGCGTTGTTAAAGGTCACGGAAAACATTAGTAATTCTATCAAAATGGAATTTGGTGTAGACAAGTGCGCAGTCATGTATATTAAAAAAGGTGTGATTGTGGAATCGGAATAGAGCATTCAGATTCCACAAAACTTCTGATTCACAAAACACAAAAATCTCTGTCTGCAACTGAAACCTACAAGTATCTAGGGTTTTCACTGTCCTTGGGATTACCTGAATCTAACATGAAGCAAACATTGCAGGATCGCTTCTTTGTCCGCCTGAAAAAAGCACTTAAAAGTCCTTTATCAGGGGGTAATAAGGTGCGAGCCTACAATATTAGGTCATGCCGGTTCTGATGTATTCCTTTGGTGTACTTTGATGGACTCAGACCGAATTAGATGCCCTTGATAGCAGAGTTCGTACATTGCTGACTCTGATCGAATGCACCACATGCGTTCATCGGTTATGAGATTGTATATCCCTCGAAAGTTTGGGAGTCGTGGTCTATTGAATATAAAGACCCTACATAATCGCGAGATATACAATCTTAGAGAACATTTTCTACATACTGATGTGAGAGCGCATCGCAGTGTGGTTGCAGTGGATAACGGGTTCACTCCACTCGCTCTGGCTAAAGAGAATTGGCGCAAACCTGTAGTACTTAGTACTAATGATTGCAGGGAGGTACGAAAGAGCAAGGAAGTCCATGGCCGGTTTTATCGAGCCCTTAATGGGCCCGATATAGACTTCAAAGCATCGACCTCCTGGCTACGGTATGGTGATCTCTTCGGAGAAACCGAAGGTTTGGTTTGTGCGATTATGGACGAAGTTATCATGACGAATAACTATCGGAAGTATATCCTAAAGGATGGTACGGTTGGTATCTGTCGGGCATGTCACCGTCCCGGAGAATCTAATAGGCATATTATTTCTGGTTGTTCTCGTCTTGCTAACGGTGAATATTTGCACAGGCACAACCAAGTAGCCAGGATAGTACATCAACAGCTTGCCCTTAAATACAAACTTGTAAATTCAGAAGTGCCATACTACAGGTATGTGTCCCACCCAGTTCTCGAAAATGGTCGTGCTACGTTATATTAGGATCGATATATTATTACAGATAGGACTATTGTTGCCAATAATCCTGATATTGTGGTCATAAATCGATTACAGCGCCGCGCATTGATTGTTGACATTGCCGTTCCTCATGACGAGAATCTCGTGAAAGTTCAAAAAGAAAAACAATTGAAAAATTTGGATTTATCTCACGAGATGGTCGATATGTGGAGTGTACATTCGGCGATCATTGTTCCGATAGACATATCTGCTCATGGATTGATTGCCAAAAGCCTCGACCAACGCCTCAAGAGGCTCACGTTAGACGGTTGGATCGAGGTACTGATGGAGAAGGCAGTCCTTCTTGACACGGCTCGTATTGTGAGGAGGTTCCTGTCTTTGGAGCCCTAACCACCGGTTTCTTGGTCCCTGTACCCGATGTCGGTGGTCTACTATTTTTTTATATTTTTAAATGTATTTCTTTTCATATGTATATTAATGAAAAATGTAAATAATATGTAAATATGATTGGAATAAAGAGAATAATAATAATAATCGCAGAGAACAAGGAAATTTAGGGTATTTCATCCGTGTGGGGATGAATTAAGAATATGGCGTACTATCACCGTCTATATTTATCCGTTTATATTCATTTATATAAGGTCGACTAAGGGAGCAAACCACGCACAGAGACAACAGCACTTTAAAGAGAAGGAGACCTTGAAACTAACCCTATAGCAGTTCGTATGGCCAGCGTGGTATAGTAGATCAAAATCTTCTTTTTAAGGAGAGTATCTCCAGTAGTAGACAGACTATTAAAGATGATAAAAAAAAATGATGATGATGATGAGTGTTTCTATTACTAAATTAATTATTCATTTTACTAAAATTTTTAACAATGTTTCTCATTTCTATGTGACGAATATGAAAATTATAGGAACTTATTTTTCTAAGGAATAGGCAGAAAAACAAGCTAATGGGTTACCCGTAGGTAGGATTTGTAGTAAATAACAAAGAAATATAATACACACATTTATTTTGGCAAAAACTGTATGATGAAGGTATGGGTGGTGATCATCGCAGGAAACTAATAACAACAGTACTAACAATTATACTTAATAAACCCGATTTTAAATTTAAAGCTGTATTACGTGTTCCTGGAACGAGAAGATTTTCCCCTGAAAATTCAGGTGTGGGTGATAAATTGGATCCGCTAATTGCTTCAATACCGTCACCTGTAACAAATTAGCTTCATGTTTGTATTTACCTATAGATACACGGTACAATGTTGGGAGATTGTAAAGTGAGCTTGGGCCCAAAAGAATCCTCTCTTTTATCATCTCTATTCTCTTTTGCCCTTGTAATATCTTCCTAATGGCCAGAACAAAACTTAGCTTGTTTTTGCTCCCTATATTGAAAGTATAATTCACTTTTACTTAAATTATAGCTGATCCTCGCAACCTATTACCCATAATGTTATAAAGCGTGAACTAATTTGGTCAGCATAAAGACGATTGTAATGAGCTAACCTCGAGATAGACATTCAGTTCACGTAAAAACGGTAATTTCATACATAAAGACATCATATAATTCTATATTTCATGTTGATGCGTAGATGTAGATGCATGTCCCGGAATGTGATCCTGGCGGCCTGAATGACATCATGTACCTATGTATTTCTTGTCATCACTAATATTAAATGTTGTACATTTTCAGGTCAACTGTGAAGTGTCTGTATCAGGAATCCAAATTAATGTGACGTATATAATTATATAATAAATAGTTAGATTTTCTCACTGAGCCCTGCCTGTGCCCTGTACGCAGAGGTTCGATACAATTCCCATATTGTATAGTTTTTAGGCATTGCTTTGGTTACTTGCTTTATATGAAACGCTGATAATTTTTACTTTAAAAATATTTTAGCTCTCAAAGTCAAAGTAATAGAAAAGAGTCGCCATATTAAAAGTAATAATCCTGAACTACAATTGTGGTGTGCGTCTAATAAATAAAATATATATTATATACCAACAGCCTCGTTGGGCTAGTGGTTACGATTGCAGATCAGGTGTTCGGTTCGATTCCCGGGTCGAGCTGCTGTTAGGTTTTTCTTACAAGAAATTCGTAATAGCGGCCCGGAGTTAGGAAGATGGCGGCGTTTCCCGCCCGTGCCTCGGAGAGCACGTTGAGCCATCGGTCCCTTTCTATGTCTTTCTTACATAAATTTTTTAACAGTTTTTAAGCGTGGAATGTAAATGTCAAACGGAATCTTACCTATGTTACAAAGGTTGTTTGTACATGCTCTGTAGAATGTCCTAAAATGGGCATCCGTGATTTCATTGTTTATATATCGCGGTGTTTGTTCACAAGCACGAGTGAGGCTGAATATGGTTCCAGGAGGATCCTAGAAGAAAATTATAGTTAATCTGAATAGACTAGGTCAGTGGGATTGTTTAGTAGTAAAACTCTATTAAATTCATTAACACTTATCAATAAATTTAAAGCATGATAAAGCATAATGTTTTTATACTATAAATTTTTCATTTTTGAACATGTAAACTACTAGAAAATCCTTTAGACCGTTTCAGAGTTTATCGTTAGCAATAACGTGATACAAAAAATATTTACAGTGGGCTTGGAGTAGTGTTAATTTAACTGTACCAGTTACCAGTCACTACAAGTTAACATACAAGAGTACATCAAAGAAAATACCTAATGACTATATAAAAATTGTCGCTACAAAGCCATTTCTTGCAGGCAACTCTTGGATGGACAAATCGACTTTAATAAAACGAATTCTAGAGTTATTTATTTACTTACCAGATGTTCCTGTCTTACTATGGTGCAAAATCTGAACGGACAAATTGCTTGCATGGTGTTATTTGTTATTGTAAGACATGAGAGATCTGTACTTGCGGCAGTATACATGCAAGTGTAACATGAGTGGCTCCCTAAAAACAATAACATGTTAATATATGCTTAAGGACAATACTCTAAAAACAAATATTTTATACTTTATTTAATTTATGTTCTCGATTGTCGGCACTTGATTCAACTTATTGCAATATATTCTAGAATTAAAATCACCTTTGATGGTGCCATAAGGCGAAACTGGTCAGGTGAAAACATAAATAAAATAGTGAAACAAGTACAAGTGATTTTTATTCTGGAATATATTTTAACTCACTTTATTTGTTGGTTAGTTTCTTATCGTGATCGTGTTGTGATGTAATGTGAAAGGAGGCGTAGTTTTTAGTCGGTATTTTTACAACAAAAACTTTGGTGTTACGTTAACCAATTATGAAAATAGTACAATGACATACTAAAATGTTACAGGACAAAGACACAGTACTGAATAGCCTGAATGACACTATATTTTGTTTTGTAGACCTAAGCTTTAGAATACCGGAACAATAACAAATAATTCAGTTGCGTCAATGTCCTTGGCGAGTTATTTAGCTGTCTCCAGTAAAAGGATATTTTAGACATTTTGACTAAAACCAGATTTATTACAAGATTACAAAGATATACTAAGTCAATTGCAATAGATCCATATTGTAGAACGAGGCTATGTAATAAAAATGAACGCTCTTGTAAACAAATTAAAATAATGTCACTCTCAGAATTTATTTATTTATTATTTAAATGAATGGGTATAACTTATTTTCAACAGAATTGTCGACATCGGCACAGATTGCCATATCCAAAAAAAAAAAAAACTTATTTTCATCAAATGTTCCTCCGATCTGTCAAAAGAAGGGACTTCTACTTTCATATTCCTTTAAACAAATACCTTTCAATAGTACAAAATGCAAAAATATGCAAGGCAAATGTCCTGTTAACTGAAAACTTATAATAAAACATACCAACTGTTATTCTGATTGCACATAATAACACTAAAAAAACTGATTTGAAAAACATTGTTATTTACAAAGAATTATTCCTTTGACACTGAATTGTATACACGGATTTTTTTTCAATGATTTCATTATCAAATCACTGGCAATGAGTAACTCGTTGTCCATATCTTATCAACATCCTTAAAAATCGTATAAAATCAGTTAATTATAATCCAAGAATTTCATATCAGATGCTTTTAAGTAGAAATGCAGCCATTGGTTGAGTTGTAATTTCAGGACAAATGTTTTCCTTCAATAACTAAGGAATGGAATAGTATACAGGAGAACACCTCAGTGACGATTCATTCATAATCAAGACTGGGAAAGAATCATCGTAGCGTCTTACGGCCGTATTCATTAATTATTATATCTCCAGATATTGACAGAAAATGAAAAAAATTAACTTACCAGTTATACTAAACCAGTTTTAACAAGAGATGGGGTAATACGTGACGTGTATAAATGACCCACAACTAAATGTTTTGTTTATGGCAATACAGCGTTTGCCGGGTCTGCTAGTATACTTATATGTTTCTACATAGGTTCTATAATAGCTTTGCATTGCTATAATGCAAATCTATTATAGAGAAATTACACTCAGAGGTAGAACGAATAGTTGCGTTGCGTTCGAACCCACGACTTTTGGCTAAACAGTCAGTATCACTAACCAGACTAACAGTCCCGTCATATCACAATACTACCTAACCCACGCAACCTCGTTTACGTCCCCTATTGCCCATAGCGTAATAATTTTCCTCCGTTTTTGTAACATTCTTCATTAATGCTCCACTTCTATAAGTCTTAGCGTGATGATATATAGACTCGATATATGGGCTATCTAAAACTGAAAAAAAAATCAAATCGGACCAGTAGTTCCTGAGATTGGTGCGTTCAAGCAAACGAACTCTTCAGCTTTATTATATTAATATTAGTATAGATAGGATATACTGCAGAAAAACTTATAGCCGATTTTATATCTTACTACTGTTCAATAAGTGTGATAGTGAGATTTTGTTTGCAACACGGTGGCATTATCAAACCAAGACCGTATCACCTTCATCAACATCCTTTAACAATCCACTGTTGGACATAGACATCTCCATAGAAAGGCTGCTTTGACCAACTATATCACACTGTTCAAACGGGTTGGTGTAATAGGGTTTGATTCAAGTGGACGGAACACACGACCCCGTCGATGCCTCCTCAGTCGGTGACGACGCGGACAGCAAAGAAGATGTTACGCCCATCAGGGAATCGGAGGTAGAGGCGGCTGTTCTACAGATCCGATGCGGCTCGCTGGTCATCCCGGCTTCCAGCCGGTCATTCTCGAACGGGCAGGGCGGCATCACGGGACCCTTTTCTTTCGTTTGACGCAGGTCCTTTTCGGGCACGGTTGATTCGGGATACTTCCAACTGAGTGCAGGTACTCCTGCACTTGGTTGCAAGGAGGTAATTGAGTCCCACCTGTCATTATTGTAATTGCAATGAGGTCTCGACCCAGCATACGCTGGCACACGCACCTAGCTACGTTAAATTCAACCATTCTAGAAGATTAATTTGGAAAACAGACATGCATTAAAGTAGGCAGTCCTTAGGAAAATTAAAATAAGAAAAAACTATATCCTGCAACTAAAGAAATCATACTTGCAATACAAGTTTAGATTATACAAACATGAAATAACAAAAATCAAAATCACAGAACTTTATCAAACGATATCCATGTAGATACTGCTATTCAGTCACAGAAGCGATTCTAGATATGTGTGCCTTAAATTCTTGATATAAACTGACTATAAACACCGCTGCACTGTCATGACAAGATCGCTGACATTTAGCTCATATGTGGGTAAATCTCGGTTTAGATGTAGGTAAACCAAGATTTAGGCTATGAAGGCTATCTACACAAATGAATAAAATTGATTGTTTGTAATTTCAAACAGGTTTCAATATGTTATTTATTTTACATTTCCAAAAAAAAATTTTTTTAATTCTTTTTCTGTTTGTTCCGGTTAATCACTAAAACAACTCATTGATTTTGACGAGGTAAGTAGCTAATGTTTCATGGAGAAAGTTGGGCTACTTTTCAGTGGTGGTTTTACCACTAGGCTGAGTACGCTGAAGCCTAGGGTGGCGAATTTTAGTCCTGACATTTTAACGAAAATAATAATATTTTATGCAGTGTATTAAGTAAACGAAACTAGTTTAGTGTACTAAACAATTGGTAAAATATATTTTCGTAAATGGGACTACTCCCGCCCAAACGCCCCCTACTGTAACTCCTGTACGCCAAGATCAACAGCAGTGACCTACAAACACAGCGAGTTATAACACTCGGGAAGTCCCAGGAAAAAATAAACTGTCTTGGAACCCACAACAAAATTAATCAGAAGAAAAACTGGACGAGTTGGTGACATAATATGTCCACTCTCCTCCATAGCGAAGCAGCACCTTTTCAAACCGGGTAGCAATATGGATAAAATATTATGGGTCCTAAGTAAATAAAACTATTTGATTTCTATAGAATGAATGCTAATATCGATATTCTTGTTGATAGTGATTATAAAAAGAAATTTAGACTAAAATCCTTGAATTTCACATAGTGACAAGGGATGGTGAAAGAAAGATAGAATATAATTTGTTCTGACGTACACGGGACAGTACATGGATTTAAACAGACAGAAAACAAGCAGTTATAATGCCCTGTGCAATATTGGAAAAGGCGCCTATCTCAGCATACTGCTATAGCCAGAGTGACTATAGCGCTGGTGTTACGATAAGGCCCGATAAAGGTGATGGAGGCTTGTTATTAAGAAAGTTTTGACTTTTTATAGTGTTTTTGTTTTTAAAGTACTGTAAAGGGCGCTCATAGCCCAGTTGCACTCGGTGACTAGAAACAATCATCGAGGGTAAGCAATGATGGTGCGGTCAGTACCTGGATGGGTGACCGCTGGTGGCATGTTACCATGAGCGTCTCCGTGATTCGGAGGTCACGTTAAGCAGTCGGTCCCGGTTGTTATCATACGATAATAGTCGTGAAGCTTAGTTGGAGGCCTTCGGGCGGCTTAAAAACATCCAACGGCAAGATTTACGTAGCCACAACGTACTCTTGCCAGTCCCCAACCCGCACTTGGCCAGCGTGGGGACGTTATGTCCTTAACCCTCTCCTGAGAGGAGACCCGAGCCCAGCAGTGGGACATTATGGGTTGTTGTTTGTTTGTTTGTTTAAAGGAGTATTTAGCCTATTACAAGATCTCGTTAATTCTTAAAACTGAATATATTATTTGGAATAAGGTATTGATATCTAAACTCTAAAATGTTCGGTAAGAACCGTGACTGACTGGCAATGCTCAAACAAAACGCCTATAAAAATAATAAAAGCAACAATCGAACTATCGTCGAGACAAGATAAACCACAAATTTATTTAAATGAAAAATATGTACGTAAATATGAACGTCGGAGGCGTTCTAAGCCCGGTACCTACATACTATAAATTATTAAATAGAAGTATACGTACCTACACATAGAAACAATAATTAGTAGGAACAAAAAACATATTTTTTGGCTTGGCTGTCAGATCACAACACAGTCTAAGTTTTGATGTCTAATGAACCAAAACATAATGTCAGTAGAGGAAACAATAAATATAAAAATCTTCACAATAAATAAATAATAATTAAATAAATAAATTGTTTATTAAATCTCTCTCACACAGAATAGTTAACAAAAATCAGTTCACAAATTCAGTGCCATTTGATCAAATAGGTGAATCTGTGTGAGAGACTGGTATCTGCACTAGGAGAACCTGTGTGGCAGATTACCAGCCTCCCCTATGTCTAGAATCAAGAGCTTGAAGTAAGAGTTTAACCACTATGATTAACAATGACAAGTGAAAGATTTGAGTGAAAAAGAACATAAGGGTAACGATGGCATAATGTGTAGGAGTATGTAAGCTCGTGTTTGTGAGCGTACCTATTGTTAGTTATTGTAGAATGTATGTTTTGTATAAACGTGAGCGCGTGTGTATGTATGTATGTGCTAACCCTAAACAACGCAGTATAATCATCTCCGTCTAACAGATGATGATCCAATAAGTCTGTTACCAGAGTGCAATTGTTAGCATTAAACATTCCGTTTCCTCGTAGCTTAGAGATTTTAGCCAATCTGATGTGTTCTTTTTACAGAGGTGCTTGGTTTGCGAATAGATATTTAATTTTTTGTTAACTTTATTGTACAAGTATCTGCCCAGGAATCCATAAAATCTGTGAGAAAATGCAGTTGACCATTAGTTGCAAACTACTAGACCAATTTTATGTTGCAACCATTTTTTAGGGAGCAAAGGGTCATAAGAAAGAAGGGAATAATGTCTCAAAACAATACTGAGGATAAGCAATTGACGCACTGTCAGGACATCGGATACTTGATACAGATCCTTAGTAGGGTATAGGAGCAAGGAATGGCTCACCTTTAAAACCAGCCTTTGCGCTTTTTCGGCTTTAATCAGTCTTGTTTTACAGGCACCACCCCATACTGAGATACAGTATGATAACATAGGCTGACATAGAGACGTATATATCATTTTAAGCGCCTCTGAAGTGGCTATGTTACTTAGTCCCTTAAAGATAGATATAAATTTTCTTGTTCTAGATGCGAGATGATCTAAATGGTAATTGAAAGTCAGAGCATAGTCCAGCTTAACACCGAGATACTTAATGTGAGAGGCACATTCTAGGCGATCACAGTCGCAAGATACATATGACGGACAGGTGTGAACAATAATTACAAAACTTCTAAATAAAAAGGATAGCTTAAAGAAGGTTACCTGTAACGACAAAACAGGTTAAGAGATTTATTTGCTACAAGAATCAAATATTAAAAAAAAAACATAAACTCAAAAATATATAAGTATGGCGGTTGCCATGCCTTGCCAAAAAATGCAAAGCAACAGAATTTAGAAAGTGCAATACGAGCCGCAAGCCAAAAAGTGACAAACGTGCGTTCGTACGTGCGTGCGTGCGTGCGTCCGTGTGTGAGTGTGTAGTAAAAGTATTAATCATCAAAAGTCTACTGTAATCACTTATTATTAACAATATTAAAATTTAAAGTTACTAAAAATTAAAAGTAAAAGAGCAAATTTTATCGTGGGAAAACTATGTTTATACCGGTAGGCGGTATACGAGTAAATTGACTGGTAAATCAGAAAGCCGTCGGAATTCCTTCTCTCCTTTTACTGAATAATAATAAATAAATAAATAAATATGTTCAGACATTTTAACACACAACGCCATCTAGTCCCAAACTAAGCAAAGCTTGTACTATGGGTACTAGACAACTGATATTAATACTTATATATATTTTTTTGTAAATACATACATATTATACATAGAAGACACCCAAACTCCGAAACAAATATTTGCAGATCATACAAACATTTGATCCGACTCAGGAATCGAACCCGAGACCTCTTGCACAACAGTCGCATTCGCTACCACTGCGCCACAGAGGCAGTCACTGAATGAGTGAGGTAAACGTAAACGTTATTAGAAAGCTTACCAATGTTTGAAAATGATGTCATCTCAAGGGTAAGTCACGCGGTTAAAACAAAATATTAGCCAATAGTTCAAGATAATAGATACGTTAACTCTAGATAGATTTAGCCATTGTTTTGCGTCGATTCTCTTTCTACAATCACAAATGCATCAATTTTCTCATGTGATTTTTTTTTGAAGTGAAAACTAATTTAAACTCGTTGTGCACTTTTTAGGTGAACAAAAATCAATTTTTGGTAGGCGGAAATCCTTTGATTTCGCGTCACCGCATTACTGTCACCGTCACCGATATGCTGACGTCACAAAACTTCTTTGGCCGCGTTAAGCACTTTTTGTACGGGAAAATATTATGGGTTCGCGTCACCGACACGCTAGTGTTTGAGGTTGATACTTTTAATTTAAACATTATGAAATTTCTAATTTTACACATTCTTTTTATAAATAATATTCTAAGTAATAAGTTTTTACTTCTATCGCCAGTCCTTAGGACAATCTCAGGGAATCCATGGCCAGATGCATCTAATGACGATCTAATTTTTCATTAGATTCTGATTTCAAGATGTGGATTAATGATTATTAATGATTATAATACAGCTATTTTTACTTTTGATGAAATGTTTTTGATTATTTCTCAGTTTCCCCATTTCTACGTTCATTGCTGCCAAATATATATATATATATATATATATATATATATATATATATATATATATATATTTGTTTATTTATTTATACAGTCTAGAACTATTGTCTAGAACCCATAATGCAAGCTCTACTCAGCTTGGGACTAGATGGCGTTGTGTGTTAGATGTCCGAAAATATTTATTTATCTTCGGAGATCATCAATATCTGCTTACTTTTTCTAGGCGGCGCAATGAGTAGTCTGTGCTTCCATTTACTTAAAACGTACCTACTCTTGTTTCCTCGGTGACCTCAATATATGAACTAAATTAATCTTATCTACAATGTGTTTTTGTTATTTGTTGTTAAGTGGATCATATTTATAACGATTAAAAATGAACTAGAGCGCTTTGTTCCAATGAATAATACTACAAGATTTATTTATATCGCTTGGTGAGTAACGTGCCTTTTTCCTTTATTCTTAATAGTACAAGAGCCGGTGAAGATCGACGAAAAACAATAAAAAAGGGGAAAATCTTATGGATTCGCATCAACGACATGCTAACGTTTGATGTTGATAATGTTCTGCTTTTGATGATATGGCAATCAGCCGGATCAGCTATTTCTGCCAATGTCAAGTATTTTAAGTCTTCAATTCTAAGTCTTCGAGTCTTCAAGTCTTCGTCGTGATGGGATTAATGATAAAAAATATTAAAAATGTGGATGACATGAAATGGGGACCGTCTTTCGCAAAAACAAAAAATCCAGGCCGTTGATAATGTTAATTTAACCTTATGAAATTTCTAATTTGACACTTTTTTTACAACAGCTTTGGTTGCCTGGAAAAAAAAAACATTAAAAATTATTAAAAAAATAGCTATGACAGTTTTGCGATAGTCAAGCCTTCATAGATGTGGTCATTAAATAATACGATTTCAGAAAAAGACAATCACTTCTTTTCTAAATTTATCTAGGGTAATGGTAGAAAATAAAAAATAGGTATATAAAATCGCTCTTTAATAAACTTAAAATAAATATATGTAATACCAATATTAGTCAAGCATTTCTTGCAATGGAAAGTTTATATCCCACAAACCGCTCTTAAAACACAGATCCATTTCTTTCCTTTACCGTTTTTAAATTCAATTCAAGGTTTTGCATGAATTACTTATATAAATTAACAGTTATAACTACACTACTGATTATTGTAAGACACAAGTAAGAACTATACTACTAATTATGGTAAATGAACCAATTTTTATATTCAAAGCTGTATTACGAGTCCCGGGAACAAGAAGATTTATTCCTGTGTATCCAGGTGTAGGAGATAAATTTGTTGCGCCAATCAATTCAATGCCGTTACCTGTAAAAAGTGTATATATTTGTATCCAACGGAGTAAAAACGTGGTAGGGCACAGAAGAAGCTTTCCTCTTACGTTGCCTATGTATCTTTGCTCTCATAATATCTTCTTTTTGTCCTAATGTGCTTGTGAATGCAAAATCAGATATTATTCCTGTAGCTTGCTACTACTCAGGTCATTAGAAGTGACTTTATCTTCATTTGCGTGTTGCAATGTGAGTAACAAGGTAGTATAATAACTGATAAATAATTGTTTTCTGCACGTACGAGCTTTGTGTTAACTGTTAACAGTCTATATCATAGTCTGTATCAAAATGATAAGTGTATAGAATTCTTTCAAGGTACCTTGTAGGCAAGTATCTGTTCGATCGCCACACCCTCTCGGGCCTTCACTCTACCGGGGTTTGCGGCTAGGCGGGTGTCGGAATCGAACCGACTAAAACCCCACGGTGTGCCACTTTGCGCCTGAGACGGGAGGAATCCGAGTGCCGGTTTCTTACGACATCCAGACCCCTCCCAACAGCTGCCCGCACTGAAGCGGGCACCGTCTGCTGGTATGAACTGTCAATTCAAGCGACTTACGGCACACGCGTACGTCGCCTCTTCGCGGTCTGGCCTCTGAAGCGGATGGAGGGGAAAACTTTAAACAAACTCTATACCATCCTCTCTGGCCAGCGTGGTATAGCAGGCCAAAACCTTTTTGCTCAGGAGAGGCCTATGTCAAGCAGTGGAAGATTAAAAGCTATTGATGTCGATTTCCACAGTACACAGCTATCGCTAAATAACAGCAACTTTGTGTGTGAGTTCCTTAAGTACCTGCTTTAAAAGATTATAGCCTTCAAAATCAAGGCGGTAAAATAAAGTAAAAATGCTGACAGATCTTATACTATTCTTTTTCTAAAACGAATCTTACCTATGTTACATAGGTTGCTTTTGCATGCTCTGTAGTACGTCTTGAAGTTGTAGTCGACGACCTCATGGTTTAGATACACTGGTTTCTGTTCACAACCACGATTGAAACTGATTACGACTCCGGCAGGGTCCTATAGTGTAATAAATCAATTTAACTTATGTACAACTTTATGTAGAGCCCGTGTTTTAGCTTAATTTTCAAAATATTGAAGACTAACTGAGCCCCGCAGTGTTACCCGCGATTTAACATAAACCGCGATAACACCACGGGTTGAAGCTAGTCTAAAACAAGAAGCCTAAGTTCTTGTTATATAATCAGCTATCTGCCAGTGAAAGTCCCGTCAATACCGGTCCAGCCGTTCCAGAGATTACTCTAAAAACAGATAGGCGTACAAAAATTGTATGAAATGATATTTTGGTGTATGTACCGTGTTTACACACATGCATTTAGAGCAAGCGGTTATTTTAATATTACAGACAATTTTATTTGTTTGTTACATGAATAACACTCAGACACAGAATTAATGATGTGCTCACCGTTCTATATTTGTGTTGATAGAAATCGTAAAATTTGGCTAAGCAGTCAGGATTATTAAAATACAAAATTAAACAAACCACCTTTAATATAATATTACTTGATTTATCTGTAATATTATGTATGCACTAGCTGCGCCTCGCGGTGTTACTTGCGGTTGTTGTGGTATCTTTATAATAACTCAAAAATTAATTCCAAGATTACTAGGTTTAGCTAGGTAGTTAATCACCGACCCTATTTATCCTATGGGTATTGTTAGAGGCGAATAGGGAAACAAATTGCACAGGATAACATCAGAGCTAAAGAAGACAAACTTGAAACTAACGATTGAGTTCGTTCGTTTCCTCCACCTCCTTTAGATGGAGAATTTGACGTTGTTGAGTTGAAGGCTGTTAATGATGAAGTGTGAATATACTTCCTTATTGTTTACTTACCACATGATCCTGCCTTACTATAGTGCAATATGTGAACGGACAAACCACCTGCCTGGTAGTATTTGTTATTGTAAGACACGATCGGTCTGTACTCTCGGCAGAGAAACTGCAACTATAACATGAAAAGTTTCCTGAAATCAACAAAAAAAATATTAAGACCTAGTGATATCCGCATAAGGTGAAGGAGTATTTTACTCTATACCTCTTTAATGTAAAGAATCATATTCTTAATAAATGTTTATCATGCGATTGGACACACCCTATAAGAAGTTAGAGATTAGCTACGTTTTTTATGAATAAAAAGCGAATACAAGAATAAACCTGTGTTTCTTTAAATGGGAATTCCCCAATGGTTGTCACAGCACAGGGTTTAAATAAAATAATACGTCGGAATTGAACTATAAATTTACTATAAAAAAACGATGTTTTACGACTGTCATTAGCTCAAAAAGGTAACATAGGAATACCAAATATATATTACTAATAAAAATAAAATAGCTCTACTTCAAGTAAAAAACCATAAAAAGGCCTTTTCATGCACGTTACATTGCTGACCCTAGTTTACCGGTTCTGAAATGTTATTCCTAAGGAGAAGAACCGGCTCCATAGAATTTCTTAATTTATAGGATCCGAGTATTGATGAATGAAGACACATTAAAAACAACTTAAGTCGAAATAAATAGCTTATTGTGGAACGTAATTATAATGTACTTCCAATAAAGTGATGACCAGCCAAGCTGAATAACAAGAGCCCATTACTAAATATTTAAATTTCAATAAACAAACATCTTTAGAAATATCAAGTCTAGATACAACAGTTTAACACATGAGGGTAATTAGATAATAATAAAAGAAACATACCAAGAGCTGGTTCTGATATTCTAATTGTATGTAAACACAGTAAAAATAGTATTTTAAAAGTCATTTTGATTTACAAACAACCAATTCCTTGGCGCGTAACCAAATGCCATCTAGGTTCCTTTTTGCATCGTTACATTATCATAATGTTTGATAACATTCGGAACAAATTTATTGTTTAACCAGAACAATAAGTTAATTCTTAATGTTATCAGTATTTTGATATCTAAGTATTTCATATCAGATATTTTGAAGTGGGACATAAAGTGATTAATTCAGGACAATCTTTAACCTCATGAACCCACTCAACTATCGCTTTGCTTCTTCGCCGAGTCCAATAAAATCAGTACGCGTCGAAAACATTGTTAATTATTTTATATATTTTGTTAATAAAACTTTATAAGTTACTCTTGTATAGTGCTCCTTAATATAAAGGTTCGGAGTATCGAAGAATGAAGTCAAATGAAAATTAATTAAGTGGCGTGCAATTGAAGAGCATTTCTCTCTCTCCATTCCAGCAGTGGACTACGAAAGTTCATTCCTTATATCTGTGACTAGCTTTGTCACGCTACTTCGCTCGCGCAGAAGTAGATAATTTCATCTCCTATTTTACCCCTGAATTACATTTCCAAAATTCCTTTCTTAGTACTCACTTACGTTGTATAAAGAACCTACATGCAAAATTTTAGGATTCTAGGATCAGCGGTTTGGGCTGTGCGTTGATCTCTGGGTATCTCAGTCACCTTCCTCTTTTTTATATCGATATAGATAACTGTCCACTTTCCATCGTCATAGAATAATTGGAATGTGGCATTGATAGCAATAATCTTTATTTACAGTACAGATAGTGTGTGAAGTCCCTTTTGTCATATTATCTATAAAAAATAAATTGTTATTATTGTTATTTTTTTATATTATTTATTTTTGTTTTTCCCTGTTTATTTCGGCTAATCTCTGCAACGGTTTGACAGATTTTTAAGGAACTTTCACTTGAAGATAAACCGCGGTTTGTTGTAAAAGTACAACAACAAGCGAGGGTAAGCTCAGCTAGTGTGTTGCAAATTTTTTATTACACATATACTTCTGTGTTAGATGAACCTGTGTTTCAGAAGACAGTCTCCCATAATCGTAAGATAAATTTTTCCCTATGAAATCTTACCGTAGGAGAGCCACGCTTCAGCATGAATGGGCCGGCTCGACCGAAGTGAATTCATGGCTTCACAGAAAACCGGTGTGAAACAGCGCTTGCGCTGTATTTCATCGAGTGAGTGAGGCCCATACCCTACCCCTTAACTCATCATCTCCCCAGCCCCCAAAGGCCGGCAACGCACTTATGACGCCTCAGGTATTGCAGGCGTGGGCGGTGGTAATCACTAACCATCAGGTGATACGTCTGTTCGTGTGCCCATTCCATAAAAAAAATGAAATAAGTAACAGGTCAATTAAGTTGGGCTAATAAAACGTGCAATAAATAGAAAGCAGTGACAATGAGTCAAATGCGTGTAAATTAATACCGTTCTCTGTTGTTCACTTTAAGTAGCTGGCTGTAACTACAGTCAGTTGGGACAGTGACCCGACAAAAGGAACTTCAAAGTCTACTTCAGTATCAAATTTATGGTGTACTCAGGAAGACCTTACTTCTAGAAACTTACCGTGGGAGAGCCACGCTTCGGCATGAATGGGCCGGCTCGACCGGAGTGATACCACGGCCTCACAGAAAACCGGTGTGAAACAGCGCTTACGCTGTGTTTCATCGAGTGAGTGAGGATACCGGAGGCCCATACCCCAATCCAACGCCCCCTATCCCCCTCACCATCCCCCTTCCCCCCAGGCCGCCATTGTGTGAGTCACCATGCTGCATTGTTCTTTTTCGCATTGAGGATGGTGACCACCACTCTTGGATTCTGCTCATGCTTTCCATCAGGCAGGGCAGAGTCATTTTGGCAGCTCAAATATAAAAAAAAACCTGAGTTCTTGTTAATAAACAAAAAGTGTTAATATTTACTCTTCAAATTAATAAAATACAATCATGTTATACAGTAGTTGTAGTTTATTTCTAATCAAATATTTCATAAATATTATTTGATGAACTATTTTTAAGCCTTGCAGTCGATGTACAAGCTTACAGGTGCGTAAGTACATACAGATATATATCGATGTGATACACATTCCACTAAGTCAACTTGGTAATGCAAATAAATTTTCTTAAACTTACTCAAAACTGCAATAACATTTAAGTTTTATTATTTCTCTAAAAGCTTCAATACAGTTTATTTTATTAACCAACCTAAATAAGGGAGGATGTTCTCAATTTGACTGTATTTTTTTTGTTTGTTACTTAGAAAAGAGAATAAGGTAAGTATATTTCTTTGTTCCCTGGTTTGTTATCTCAGAATTTTCGACTGGGTTTTAAGAATTCTTCAAGATTTTGATAATTCCTTTTTACTTAAAAGGTGGTGCTTTCCGTGTGCTCTGATTTCAATTAGGTCCAGTTCTTGAAGTCTGTTTTTTATTTTTTTTACTTTGGTGTTAATGCTATATTAATTAATTGAGTGACGAAACCGATTTGATCTTGACTTTCTATTTCCCTGTAAATTGTCTTTCGCTTCAAGTCTGCGATGAAGCAAGATTTCTACTAGAAGTAGCGCAAAAGCTAACAGTACTCCATATAGCAGCATCAGTAATACAGGATAGAAGTCCACCATCTTAACAGACTCGAAGTTACCGCTTGTTACTGTGCATAATGGCTTTTTACCGAATATCATACGATTGTTTCTGGTGTTCAGACCATGTTCCTCGATACGAAATAGTCTGTAATACAAATAAAACATTTATGAATATCTACTACTTATACATACTTTACAGGAAAACTTACAGCTATATTGTTACATTACAAACTTATTGCGAAAAAAGAAGGCCAATAAGCATGATGACAATAACCAAGGACCACTATAATTACATTCATACAAGCAAGACAGACATTATAAAATCACACAAAAATATTCATTATATAACTTAAATAATAAGTTCAATTTCATCGGAAAAAATCCGATAGTTAAGATTAAAGTTTGTTTGTACAAAATACCTAATGTTTTGTCACTAGCTATCTAATTTCAACACATGTATAAAAATTTACCCGACACGATACATTTCCGTGTAAGGAGATTGTTTCTTACAGCAAAACCACGGTTTGCGACCTTGGATGTAGTCTATCTCCCGCAATCCACACTTTTCATGTTCTTGAAAGTATTGAGAGACGAGTCTATATCCAGTACCAATATTCATATTGAAAGCAAAAGGTTTCTGTAAAAAAGTACAAAATTATTGATACTTGATTAATAAAGACGTCATCTACCCTATTTGTATCAGTTTTTTAATGGAATAGGGGACAAACTAGAATACGTTTCGCCTAATGGTAAGCGATTACCGTCGACCATGGCTACCCGCAACACCAGGGGCGTCACAAGTGCGTTACCGGCCTTTGGGGGATTTGGAGGGGGATGGGGGAGCGGTTGGGTTATGGGTCTCCGGTGTCCTCACTGTCTCGGTGTAACCAAGTTTTTTAATGAATTGAATCATGCATGCATTAACGGAATCCATATACCTCATAGCATATACGAGTATATATATATATATAGTCGTATTGCTGGAAAGCAGAAAGTAAAAATAATACTTTAGTTGAGTTACAATCTCTGTAGTTTTATTTTTACTATTTTTTTTCAATAAAAATACACAAAAATGAGACTTCCATAATCTAACCCTGTTTTTACAACGAATTATTATACCTATTGTGTAAAAGCATACTATATAAACATAAATAAACATTTCTGTTATACTATAACAGAACTGTTTATTTTTTAAAAATTCGATATAAGTAAATTATCATATATAGAAACACTAGCTTTTGCCTGCCGCTTTTCCCGTGTGTATCTCGGTGGTTGTGGCCAAAAACAGCCTATAGCCTTCCTCAATAATCAAAGTATCTTCTTGCCAAATTTTATTTTATAAATTTTATTGAAATTGGTTTAACGGTTTAGCCGTGAAAGCGTGACTGAAAGACAGACAGTTACTTTGGATTACAAGATTCCTAAGCAAAATATTAAAAAATAAATTACTGTTTGTAGACTCTTTACTCCTTCTTCCAGACTCATATATCTTGGTTTATATCCTTTTGGTGATACTTTAGTTTCATAAAAAGCTTTTCGAATAGGATCTCGTGCATAATCTGCCTGGAATATTTCAAATATATAAGTAAACTGGCAGAAAAACAAACGTAGCTTTGTTAAAAAAAAAATAGGGATGGACTAGCCTTAAAATTCAGGGGGATAAAAAATAGATGTTGTCCGATTCTTAGACCTACCCGATATGCACACAAAATTTAATGAGAATTGGTTAAGTCATTTCGTAAGAGTTTACCTACAAACACCGCGGCACGAGAATTTTATGAAATATATTAGATATAATAATCCACTTAGTAGCTAGTACTCCGTTTAATATTTTTATGCATAACATAAATATTATTTTCAAGTAAAGACGTTCAGCACTTTCACAGATTTACCTAAACGAAATAAGTCGTGTATAGTGCATAGCCTAGTTCTACCAGCAATCTAAATGTAGCAATATTAAGCGTTTTCCTGTAGGATTACAGGAAAACGCTTCTCTCTTTCTGATTTTAAAATATACATTACACTAACAATAATCTAATAATAATAACCATCTAAAGGTAGTTTTAGATTAAAACAATTTCCACCCTTAAATATTCTTTGAGTTATCTGTACATCCTAATCCGAATGTGCGTAACAATGTAACAATGGTTTCGAAACATTTAAAACTGTAAGAACTTCACTAAAAATTCATTACTTTTAACTCAGTAAATATAATAATCGAAGTTGAAAAGAGGAAACAAAAAATATAGTTAAGTATAGTGATACGATACCGAAAAGTAATATCTATGAAACACAACGTCTTCTATTCCGAATTCTAGTTTTGAGTTCATGAGATCAGTAACAGTTCTGATTTGGTTTGAAGTTGATTGGAGAAGCACCACGATACTGGCAGAATACGACGTATAGAAGAAGAGGAATGCCAGAAATACTATCAACATCACTAGACGTCCTAGCGTTCCTGCAATATAAAGGTAAAGTTAACCCAAGTGAAGTTAGAAATATAAAAACAATAGGTAGGTAGCAAAGCATAACACGTTAAATTCTACGTTGTTTTGCGAAAATCATTTCGGTTGCACATTTGTAAGCTCGGTGTTTAAATTCAAACTTAAAATTTAAGTAATAAAGAAATAATTATAAATATTTCTATAATACTATAGGATCTGGATCATAATTTACTCTGGACAATTCTTTGATGAATATTATGGCTGAGTATGCCAACCGTATTTTGACAATACTACTAATAAATATTGCTATTAACATTACACACACAATTTTGTTAAACTTGATTCAAAACTAACCTTTTAGCTCATTAGAACTGCCCTGTTGAGAAACTGCGCTGACCACAAAAATTATAATGTCGCTCCAAGTTGCCGCCAAACACGTCTGATCGATATTTTTCTATAACACAAGGTTTAAATACAAACCTTACAGTTTTCTTTATATTGTTTACCTACGAGAGCAGTTTAATTTCATTTGGTTTTGTATAATTATCATTGAAAGTTCAATTCTTACCTCCTCATAGTCTTCGCTTTTCTTGATATCCCATTTAGCATTGATGTATAATAGAATTATCAATATAAGGATGAATCCCCAGAGGCAGTACCAAACAGCAGTTGTGAAGGGTAAGGTAAATAAATTATACTGATATGAGAGAGGTGGTTGTCTGAATACTATTTTAGACATAGATGTAACACCTGGGATTGTTATGTATTCTAAGATTTCCAAGCGTTTTATGTTTATAAATGATATGGTTCCTGAATAAAGATTAAGAACATACATATTATTAGGGGTTTTAGAGTTTTAAAAGGCTGATAATGAAAAAGAAGTGACGTCATTAATAATATCCGTCGGAAAGTGTCTACAGGGAGAGATTATCCGTACCAAATGATCAGATATTTTAATAAATTATAAGTAGCTTATTTTAATTTTTTATTTGTTGTATTATAGGTTGAGTAGATTCATTACATTGGTAGAAACGTTTTACTTCACCTACCACATAGGTCAGCCTTTCCAGTGGATATATCTCCATTCATGCCAGTCCAGCTACCGTTCACAGGATACCCCCAAGAATCAGAGAATATGAACAATCTTGTAGCATTTAAAAACTCGTAGAGATTGTTGATTGCGTGAAAAGTGCTTTTTGTGACCGAATCAATGAAAGTGTTTCTGAAATTAATTTTATACATCTATAATTATAAAGTTATAAATTAATAAAGATGTAAATTGTATGAGGTCATAGTGGGTAATCTCTGGATCTACCAAACCGATTTTCAAAATTCTTTTACCTAAAGGGAATTAAATTATTTGGTAGTGTCATAGGCTATATATTATATGCATTTTTTTCGTGAAAACCCCTCCGGGGTTTGCGGCGGGGCGGTGTGTCGGAATCGAACCGACTAAAACCACACGGTGTGCCACTCTGCGCCTGAGACGTGAGAGATCCGGGAACTGCTGCTATTACCACATCCCTCCCAGTAATATATATTACATTTACGATGGCAGAACCGCAAAAGCTAGTTTATAGTAGTTTTACGAGCTTAAATATTTTGGGACTCCGTGTTTAATATTGTGTAGAGCAGTCAGTTCTTGTGGATTTCATTTTTATTACAAAACAGACTCCAGTAATCTAGAGTTAGCGTTAGCTCTGACGTTCTATTCTTTACTGCCACTATAGAATAGATTGCAGCGATTGGTATTAGTGGTCAATATCAAAACTGTTATTTTCAAAGATTATCTGAAATGAGATGATGAGAAAAAAAGACTTTAATCAAATGACAATCGTACTGCTATTTGCATAATTCCTTTTAGATAATTTGTGCTGCAATTTTACATGAGTAAAAATAACAATAATGTACAAAGTGTAACATACGTCAAATCAGCTAAATCATATCGTGTTCTGTTATCAGTAATGACAAGAGAAGTCACTATTGTATTTTTTTTTTAAATCTTTTCTCCTCACAGCATTCGAAATGATTCTTTCTTGTGACTTATTTAAACCACCTGTAGTCGTCCAAGATCCATAATATTCCACAATCCAACCAGTTTCAGGCTTTATCTTGTAAACTATCGAAATAAGGATAAAATAACAATCAGATATTCTATAATGCATTCATTAACTTCAAGTTACAGTTTGAGTCGAAGAGGGTGTGAAATGCTTTGTGGATTTCTTCATCACCAAAGCCGTGCATCGCACCGACATTATCGAGGCTTGCTAAACTCATCAAGCTCCTCAGCTATTTTCCAGTACAATATGTAATCTAACGGGACACCAGGTGAAAGCGAAGGATATTGTGTAAAAATATCCTATCATATAAGAAGATAAAGGATATACAAAACTAAATATTACTTATATAACGTATAGACAGAGTAAAGGATAGTGCAGCACTTTTTATGTTGTCGAAAGTATTGAGATACGAGTCTGTACCCTGTACCAAAATTCATGTTGAAAGCAAAATGTTTTTGTAAAAGAGTACAAAATTATTCATACTTAAGTAATAAAGACTTCAGATTATATCCCGGGTACATTTTTGATGGTATAAAATGTGATGTGAAAATATATTTATACCAGTATATTAATAAATTGATTCGAGTATGCATAGACGTATCTAGTCCTACTATATCGTAAACCAGATCTCTAAAATATTCAAACTGGCTCTTAAATGCTGGAACGACTAATTTGAACACTTAACATATATATTAAAGTCTAAATCTACTAAAAGAATTACTCACCTGCTTGCAGTAAAAAGTGTCCAATATCTAGTTCTTCGGCGATAATAAATTCAGAGTCAACTAGTATACTTGATTCCGATAATTCATTAAGTACGGCTTCAGTTTTCCCAAGAAGTAACCATCTGTAAGTTTTGCTAAACATATGTTTTGCGCAAGCCTACAAAAGGTGGTGAAACCAGAATTTAACATATGTAATATGGGTTAATTAGCATATGTGTAAGTATTTCATTACTATTAAAAGAACTCAACGATACCTTTAATAAATCTTTTTACTGTACACAAAAATAATTAAAAGGTTAACTTAAAGGGAAGTACAAGAGGCGGCCTTATCGCTCGGAGGTTATCTCTAACAGACATCTATGGCTTTGAAGGCTTTCAAAATGATTCAAGAAATAAAGAGATACTACCTCTGACTCCACCGCATACAGCATCTTCTACGGTTTCCTAAGAACACTATCGTTACCAAGTTTAATTGATTAAGCTAGTAAAGAAACCATAAGAGTTCTATTAGGAGTTCAAGAGTACACAATGAAAATTAGTAGTACTTTATACCTGGTAATATTACCAAATAAACTATCAGATACCAAATAGGTGCTGTCTTCAATCGTTTTTGCATTGTTTATTAGTTAGTTACATATAGGAAAGGTAAATAAATACGTGCTAAAATACTATGAAAGAGTATATTGATTACCTGATTCAGAAAATATCTATATGTTGGACAGTCTGTGTCTAGTAAGAAAAACAAGTGATTTCCCGTTTCTATGTCATTAATTATTTCATTGTCAGAAGTAAATCTTATAGAAAGTTGACTGTCTTTGGCAAAAATCTTAGTCAGTTTGTATTTGTACTCTGAAACAATATTGACTAGATCTTGTTACTCTAACACTAATGTAACAGCAGATGATATTCGAATCGCAACTTTATAATTTTTGGGTAGTAGTCCTTGTAGGACTAACATTACGAGAAAGTATGAAATTCCACAACTTTGTTTCGCGAATAGATATTCAATATACTTATATTTTTGCGAAAGAAAGTTGCGAAAAACTACGAAATGAAATGGAATACTTTGTAATCTTTTAATTTTAGAATTCCGATAGCATTACTTACTATGTTTCCAGCAGACATGTGCAATAACCGATGTAGGCTGGTTGTAAGATGCGATGGTGTCAGTAATCATTCGAAAATGATTTGAATTTGGCATTGAAAGGCAAATATTCAAGCATAATGTATTCAGAAATAACAGTACAAACATCATTTTTAAAAAAAATATACATTCATGCTAAAGTTGCGTTGCATGTACAAGTAATTCTAAGACAGTGCATGTTCGTCTGTTTATATATTAGGTTATAGAAGCTACCTCTCACAGTTGTTTCTATTAAAATAATTGGTAGGTACGACAGAAAGCTGCTCCATTAATCGCAAAGGCGGTACAAGGCATATGATTACGATGGTAATTATTCATATTGCGTGTACTAACCTAGTATCAGTAATTATTGCTTGCGTTTACTTAAATAATTAGTCATTAAGGATGCCTATTGCTACTTTTCTTTAATTGATTTTTTATCGTTTGTCAAGCACGTGATAAAAAGTGTGGTAAAATGAAATAAATCCTTTCATTGGATGATGCTACTTTATAAGACTGATAAACGTAAAAAATAATTATTATGTTTTAAACCACCGATCACCGATGATAACCACTGTGGTAATAGTGTTATTTTTTGTTTTGTTTTTAGATTGATATTTTTGGTTTTCTTATGATGTTAAAAATTGAATGTGTTCACTCATATATTGCTAGTCACTCTCGTATGTACCTACCAAAGTATTAAGTGAATAATAATATATATATGGGGGAACGGGGTCGTATCCCTCCAACTCAGAGGGGCGAGCGAACCCTCCGAAAAGGGTGATCATGCCTGGCGGTCCATAGCCCAATGTTTGACGTTAGGATGTTGTATATATGCTACTCTGCTGATCCCAGCAAGTTGGTATTGCATGCAATGCGCGGTGCTGCGGTGAAGTCCCCAGTGAGTCGGGGTGGTTGCTGCGAAGTGGCTGGCTGCTGCGTAGACGGGAGAGAGATGCTCTGCTTACATAGACCGTAGGTGTAGTGTGCTCTGCCACTATCCAACGGTTAATTTTGGGACGTTATATATATGTTAATCGGCGCGAGAACTTCTATTGCGCTATTCAGGATAGGTAGTTTTTTCGTATAATACGTTACTTCATCGTTTGGTTTATTTCCGATAGATGGCATTGTAGTGTGGTTTCTTATTGGGCTGTATGTGGAAGTCACCATATATGTTTGTATATAAATAGTATTAAGTAGTAATATATTATTTAAGTGCCTTGAAAATAATCTTTTCATATAATGTGTTATAGATGAATATTAAGCTATTGTGTTTTATTAATCACGTTGAACAACTAGATTGATTGATGTCTATGTTACTCAGTGCCGTAGGTTTCGGCTAATTAATATCATTTTCATTACTTTTATCATGTAAACAATTTAACTTTTGAATGATCTGTTGTCTCTTGTAAAGTAGATTCTCAAAGCCAAGCAGAATCAGAGCTAATGAAGCGCCATACGACAGTATAAGTAAAGCAGGGTAACAATCCACCATGCTGACTGATACGAAGTTAGATCCGCCTGCAGCACATTTTGGTCGTTTTTCGTACATTAGACGATTTTCTCGATATTGTAAACCATGTTCTTGTATACGTTTCATTCTGTAAAATATCATTAACAGCTAATTAAAGAATATCTCAAAATCAACAGGTAAAGTATAAACTAAATTGAACGAACATTGTTTTTTTATTCATTTATTTTCAGAAAGCATACAAACAGACGGATACATTGATGGAAACCAGAAAAAAATAAAAGACAAAAACAATATTATAACCTGTCTACGTTAAAAGTTTTGATTAACGTCATAAAACTTGTGTCACTTGGGCCTTTAGATATTATAAATCTATTAACACCTCATTAATTAAAAACTGTGTATTGCAGGTATACAGTGGGAGAGCCACGCTTCGGCATGAATGGGCCGGCTCGACCGGAGTGATACTACGGCCTCACAGAAAACCGGTGTGAAACAGCGCTTACGCTGTGTTTCATCGAGTGAGTGAGGATACCGGAGGCCCATACCCCAATCCAACGCCCCCTATCCCCCTCACCATCCCCTTCCCCCCAGGCCGCCATAGTGTGGNGAGTGATACTACGGCCTCACAGAAAACCGGTGTGAAACAGCGCTTACGCTGTGTTTCATCGAGTGAGTGAGGATACCGGAGGCCCATACCCCAATCCAACGCCCCCTATCCCCCTCACCATCCCCTTCCCCCCAGGCCGCCATAGTGTGGGTCACCATGCTGCATTGTTCGTTTTCGCATTGAGGATGGTGACCACCACTCTTGGATTCTGCTCTTGCTTTCCATCAGGCAGGGCAGAGTCATTTTGGCGATATAAATAAAAAAAAAATACAGATTTTATCTTAGAGTCACAAGACAAAATAACAAATAACGAAGAATAAGAAAACAAAATAAAGAAAAAACAATTTATACGTTTACCCTATCTTGAACATCTCCTTATATGGTGAGTCCTTCCTTACAGCCAACCATGGATCAATAACTTGTAGATACTGTATTTCTCGAAGGCCACATTTTTGTCCTTCGCTAAAATATTTGCCCACGAACTTATATCCTACACCAGTTTCCATGTGAAATGCAAACAATCCCTGGAATGTTGAAAATAGAAGTTTTATCAGTATCAAAATAATCTTTAAAAGCATTCAATCACGCAATCTGTTTTAGTATAGAAGTGTCATCATCTATTGATATAAATAAGAAATATGTAGGAAATAAAGTTTTAAGTTTGGAATTTGACTTATATAGACAACAACTAAAAAAAAATTGATTGATGGGCTTCGTAACCATGCAGTAAGCAGTGGGCTGACGGGTGCTAGAAGAGTATGGAAGAAGAAAGTCATTGCGCCGTTCCAAAATGAAGTTAAGCCAAGAGTGAGAAGTTGATTATGATATTGATTGCATAATTGCAATACAATTGACATTCGCAAATTTGTTATTTCTTTCTCAATCGACAACAAAGATACCAAACCTTTCCCATTCTTATGACTCCTTCATCCATTGTCATAAAGCGTGGTGGAGTTCCGGGTGGGGCAACTTTCTTCTCATATATTGCTTTACGAATAGGTTCAGTAGCAGTCTGAAATGATTAGGAAATTAATATAGTAAAATATGTCAGATTTAATATGAAGGCATAAGAACGTAATAACGAAATAACTATTGAAGGTAACTTATTATTACTTCTAGTACATTATCTACTTCATTACTATTACGTTATTAGATTAATTTGAAGCTTGACATAGATTGAAAATTTAAACTGCATCTACACTGAAAATTTTAATTTCAACAGAAGAATGTGTTAAAAGATATCATAAACATGTATAGATGATACATTAAAATAAGATGGCAGTTATTGAAAACTCATCAACTCATAGTTAATATTGCTCACATACCGAGAAGTAATATCTGTTAAAAACAGTATCATGGACACCAAATTTGAGCCTGGAATGAAGTAAATCATCCAACGTTTTAATGTGTGAAGAACTGGACTGCAGTAGCGCCACAATATTTGCTGAGTATGAAGTGTAGAGGAACATTAGTGAAAGGAATAGTACTAGCATTACTACTCGTCCCAGAGATCCTGAAAATTATAATACTAATTTGTGAATGGATAAATTTTTGTCACATCGATGACAGACAGATTCTGAAATCTAGTGACTCAGAAAAACAGCAATCTAATAAAGCCTACATTACTATAAAGGTTACCTTTTAGTTCGCAAGGACTTCCTTGTTGACATGCAGCTCCGAACATTAGTATAGTGATATCAACAGCATTAGCTCTTAGTATGCCAGAATTTGTTTCTCTCTTAAAATATTAGTAGTCAATATTAATTTAAATTCAGAAAACGTGTATTAGACACTCTTTAAATAATAATAAAAAATCTTAAGCTGTAGAATGGCAGCGCAATAACATGTTTATTTAATATCTTGTTAAAGAAAAATAACAAAGAAATCATCTTTTGGAAGAAAGTTATGTGTGTTTTATTAGAGCTGGACTTCGCTCAAGAGTATTTGCTATGCTCTTATGATTTTTCAGTGACAAAATGTTTTATTTTTTTACTTTGCGATATCTTTTTTCACAAGTATTTTATAACAATTATTTACCGTGGGTGAACCACGCTTTACTACGAATGGGCCGGCTCAACCGGAGTGATAACATAGCCACACATAAATCCGATGTGAAACTGCGCTTACGCTCTATTTCACTGAGTGACTGAGGATATCGGAGGCACATACTCCAACTCCTTTTTATCCCCCAAAGGCTGGCAACGCACTTGTGATACCTGTGGTGTTGTAGGTGCCTATGGCGCTGGTAATCGCTTACCCTCAGGCGATAGGTCTGCAAGTTTGCCCCCTATACCATAAAAAATAATAAATTTAGCAATTCAAAAACGGTACGAAGACTTAATACAAAAGTACATTATATAACCAGATGAAATACTAAAGTACTTACCGTTTCAAAGTCATGGCTCATTGTTCGCCATTCCCATTTTGTTACAAGAAACAGAACAAAGTAAATTATGCATACTAAGGCAATGGTGCAGTACCAAACAGTACTATTAAAAGGTAGTAAGAACAGATTATTTTCATATGACAGTTTTGGTTGTTGGAATACGAACTTAGAACGGGTTGGTGTTGGGCTTGCGATGTAGTCCACAATGGATATTCGTTCTAAGGTAAAGAACATTGGAGAGCCTGTAAATCATAGTCATCAAACTGTGAAAATAATATCTTATTGCTTCAATCAAATATATAAAAAAGCATTCCGTCTGTATTATACATATAAATTAAAAGGAATATTATATTGACTTCTGAAATACTTCTTAAATAGACTAATAATTTTATCCAAAAGCGAAAATATTTACCTCCGATTTCAACTTCTCCTCTGACTAAATAGCCCGTCATGCCATTCCAAGTACCATTGACGCGATAACCCCAGGTCTCAGCATAAATATATTTCCTAGTAGCGTTAAGGAAATCCAGCAAATGGTTGGTCGTAGGGAAATTTACCTTCGTAATCGTATCAATGTGGTCATCTCTGTAACAACATAACGAAAATAACGAAGAGTATAGAAAATTATGACTATATACTGATATAATATCATCAACAGCCCATAATATTCTGCTGCTGGCCTCGTCTCCTTTCAGGAGAGGGTTAAGGCCATATGTCCTCACGTTGGCCGAATGGGGGTTGGGGACAGGCAAGACAACGTTGTGGCTACGTGCCGTTGGATATTTTCAAGCCGTTCAAAAGCCTCCAGCTAAGATTCACGATTGTTATCTAATGATAACAACCGGGACCGAC
This sequence comes from Hyphantria cunea, assembly GCA_003709505.1. NCBI lineage: Eukaryota > Metazoa > Arthropoda > Insecta > Lepidoptera > Erebidae > Hyphantria > Hyphantria cunea. The sequence goes on from PKRV01002327.1 coordinate 533,185, forward strand.
TGCTTAACGTGACCTTCGAATGATGAGGATGCTCATGATAACATACCAATAGCGGTCACCCATCCATGTATTACTGTTACTTACGTTCGGTGATAGTTTCTAATCACCGAGTGAAACTGGGCTATGAGCGCCTCATGATATAATATGTGTATCTATCTATGATATAATATCTATAGTAAAATCAAAACTATGTAAAGGCTGTACGTCGGTCTGATAACATTTGAATTACAGGTATGCAACATTAATTTGCTCTGGCTATTGCAACCTAATGCCAATTGCATTAGGACTGCAATAAAATTTGTAATTTTTCTAAGTTCTAAAAAACAACAAATTAGAGATGAAATAGCTTAAGCAGCTTTAATTGGCTGAATACAAAATAACTGGATACATGGTCGTCTATTTATAAATATAACATAGATTTTGTTCTTCCGAACATTGTTGATAACTTTTTTTAATGGTAATGCCATACCTTCTTTAATACGCTTTAAAACTATAATAATAATAGTAATATTAAATGTACAAATACTCTCAGAGCATGCTCTTTCTACACGACGTTCACTTACAAGCCATCGTTTAAATGATCAATGCTCTTGTTATTTGTGAGAACATAACAAATACTTATTTTGTATCGTTCCAAGTCCAGGCGTCTTAAAGATGTGATTTCAAAAAAGGATCTAATTTTTTGAAATCCTTTTTTCTCGTCCCACATTCCATAGTGTTCAGTTTTCCAAGAACTATTTGTACCTGTTTTGTAAACTGTAAACATAAAAAAATATCATAAGAATGACCTATTTTCTGTGATATTCAGGGTTTACGTTCATTAGAATCATAGACGTCAGAGACTATTTACATTAAAAAAGGGCCACACCGAAGTAGATTATACAATTGCTTTAAGGAATCTCTCATTAAAAAAAAGTGTATAAAAAAGCAATATTATATTTTAAAATAAAAATCAAAACATTGATTTTCCTCTTGGATGATTGATTGACCCTAAGAAACAATATTTCATCTTCATCACCGTTATCACAGTCGCCGATGTATATAGGCCTCTCCAATTGCATGGCAATAAAGAAACCAAAATAAAACCAATCACATTTCGCGTATGCGACTATAACAATTACGAAACAGTAACAAAAATACTTACTGTAATTTAAATGATAAGTGCCACTATTCTCCGATATGACAATAACCTGTGAATCAGGTAAAATATCAACACTCGTAACTTGATCAGGCACCATTTCGGACACATTTTCGTCTACATCTCCGACAAGAAGCCAACGAAATGGCGCTCGAAAGTAGCTCCTTGCAGCATTCTAAAATAAATGAAGTTGTTCAAAAGATTATTTGACAAAAATTAGATATTTAAATGATTTTGATTGATAGATTTTAGCTATTTAACTGCGTGTATAATTTGATTTTCCAACCAATAAATGATTGTCATTCATCAAGTAAAAAAAAAGTACTTTAAACTCATTCGTCTTTATGTTTGTTTTATGTAACCTACTTTTCAAGGAGTGATCTTTAATATTTCTAAATTATGTTTATTACATAATAATTCATACAGTTATTTAAACTCGCAGTCTTAAATATTGAAAATTAAAGTGTTAACAAATATTGTTAACTCAATTGTTTTTGATTTTATGTTTTTCTAAATAACTATTTTATTTAGTTATTTAGAAAAACATAGAAGAAACAACAGGCGCTTTGAAAAACAACAGCAGTCTGTGTGGCGACTTCCACATAATACGCAACAACAGAAATACACTACAGCGCCATCTACCGAAGATACATCGAACTACGGAGTAACGAAGGAAACTAAGAAACTACCAATTCTGCGTCGCGCAATAGAAGTTCTCGCGTCGATTAATATATATATATACAACTGTCCATCATCAACAGCTGGGCAGTGGCCCGCCAGGCATAATCACCTCGCCTGGCCGGAGGATCCTCCCTTTGTGTAGGAGGGACATGTGACCCGTTCCTCCACAGTGGTGACCACGGCGTGATTGGAAGCAGACTTCGAAGGAGCAGATCAAGCAATCAGCGCGCCACCATCATGTTCACTTTGATTCACAACGAAATTTTGATTCTGTTTATGCTTTCTATCAGGCAGAGTAGAGTCATACTAAATACTAAACTTATTCTCAATGATTAAGTAGAAAGATTGTAGACAGTAATGTTACCTTCTTAAAATAATCGACGATGTTAGGACAATTAAGATCTGATAGAAATATTATATCTTCTTCTATATAATAGAATTGTTTGTCAGTCACATTTGTTGCACCTGCTGTATTGGTTTGTATATTCCTATCCGAAAGAATCTTGTAAAAATCAACTATTTGATCTGTGAATTTCAATAAATTGTTAATTTATATTATTTAATTTGAATTCTAACGAAACGAGTCTAGCTAGATCTATAGATACTCTTCTTCAGAAGCAGTTTGAAACTGAATTGAAAAACGCTGAAGCTTTAGGTAGTATCATAATTTTACATTGACGTGAAAATAGGTTTTCATTATAATATATATTTTTTAATTATAATATTAATTATATTATTTTATTAATATAGCGCCGCTTTGAAAAACAACAGCAATCCGTTACTTTACCTAACTTTTTAATCCAATATCAGGGGTCGAGTTACAACCGAACTTTGATTCTGGTTATGCTTTCTATCAGACAGAGTAGAGTCATTTTGGCAGAGCAAATCATTTATAAAAACCAACTAAGCAAGGTTACTTAGCAGAAGTGATTGAACAGTAAAGTAAGTTGGATTTTGAGACTAATTATGGACTGAATCTTTAAGTAGATACTAAAAATAGTCATGTATATTGTTTAAAAAAACACAGGGCACACTGTTAGGTCTATACTCAGAGAGTTGACATAAACACATCAAAATTAAAGGACTTCGATAAGAAGAACTCGCACCTTCTTGTGTTTACCTCTATTACTATAAAAGTGTACCTATATCTTCTTAATAAACCGCAATATCTTAACTTATATTCAATTCGACGTCCCACTTTTATTAAATGAACTCGAGCGTGGAAACCAGTAATTATATTATTATTAATGGTACACAAGGATGGTACAAATATAAAGTAAAAAGATACAGACTTGAATAGATAGATTTTTATACTCTCTGGAATTATAGCACACAGCTTGGTTTTAACCATTGCCACCATCTACTGCTTCTTCCAACACTCCATGAAGGATTAGCCTGAACTCCATTGATTCGTCAATGCTCTTGCTATTGATCAGAATGCATCAAATATGACACTTAACTTGCATAGAAATCGTATTTGCATGCTCACTTTTCATTATACTTATCTATTGTTTTTCTGCTAATAATGCTGAGTAATATATGATAAGTAAGGTAATAATTAATATAGCTAAATAAAAAACGAATGAGCGCCTAGATAGATAGTTATAAAATTCACTCTATGTTAAACCAAGATGTAAAATGTGACGTGAGGGTAAGCTAACTCTTATCTAATCTTTAGTTAAACTGCAAAGCCGAAAAATTAATTAATTAAAATGCTTAAATCATTGTTTTTAATTGGCAAAATATTCAACAAACTACACTTACTAGGGGCCCAGCAAAGTTTCGCTATTATAGTTGAAGGTTTGTGAAAATATTCGATCACATCAGCTATCATGGTGGGTCGAGTTGACTGCCCATAACTTAGGTGAAAGAGAATTTCAATCAAATAAATGCTTCTCATGCTCACATTTGAAACGTTCACTTGTATTATGAGCATTACTAGCATGTTGGGGTAAAGTAAAATTGGAATATGTATCGATATCAAATTGCTTTTTGTAGACATTGCAATTTTCTTCGAAGGCTTTTGTAAACCGCAAAATTACAGTAGTTTATTTGAATTAGTTATTTTTGTTAAGTAAAGTAGTTCAGCGATTTTGTTGAAATATTTAACTTTCTTCAAATTGTTATTTACAGTGAAATTGTTCGTATTCATTTTTAAGGTTCTGTTTTCTTGACTGTATTCAAGGTATTCTCTTTGTTTGTTAATATATTTTTTGTATAGGATGAGTTGAGATGAGGTCGCTAGAATCTAAGCCGCTTCTGTCACTAATTCTGAGGGGAGAAGGTACTCCAGGCTCCCGATACGGCAACGTTCTTGTGACCCTTAAGTGGTTAGAGACCATGGAAGTGACGCTAACATAACATCAGGCGATGCTTTTGCTCCAGGTAATATAAAATAGGTTTGTAAAAAACTAGAAGTTAAACTTCAGCTCCTTACCCTTTTCTCAACTTTATTTATGGTCGCTGCAGTCAGTTTATATAATGAGATGATACAATATTATCTCTTATTCTTCCATATCTTATTCCATTCCAAGACATATCCTCTTTCACCCTATCCATCCATATTTTCCTTGGTCGTCCTCTACCTACTTTTTTAATCGTCGACTTCCATACTTAAAACTTTTTTCACTACATTTTGCTCATCTCTACACGTCTCATATCCATACCAGGATAACCTGTGGCTCTCCAACGTTTCATTCATTAGTGCTACTGGAACATAGCTATAGATATAATAAGGGACTATAAAATGCGTCTAACGAAGGATTTACAATGTTGTATATTTGTTAAAGATAACGAGCGGTCGTAATACGGCTAATCGTACATATCTCATTATTGTATCTGTGTCAAGTTTATCCGCACTATTTGTTTACCGCAGATATAAAATAAGTATTTTTCCGTAACAATAACAGTTAACATAGTTGGCAACGTTTGGGTTATTCTCAGCTCATTATATCGGCGTTTAAGAAGCAAGGTTATTTTCCTTTACTATCTCTGCCGCGTAATAAGTAAAATGTACTGTAATTGTATACGATTGTTAGTACATAGAAAATATTGTAGGTATTTAAAGCAGTTTAGAATTAATACTAAATGAAAGTAGTTTTAGTTGTTTTACGTGGTAGGGTAACAAATACACCAAAAGTTATGTTAAATTACCTAGTTGACTTGATTTATATTGTGAATAGACCTTAGTTATTTTTCAGATTCTGTATTGTGATTTCAAATGGAGTGTTAATAAAAAGTGCTACTCTTCTTTTATAATTTTTTATTTAGATATTCAGCATCGTGGACCTTTGTTTTTTTACGCGGGGTATGTTTTGCGCACCATATCCTTCGTGGGGAGAAGAAGGACGTATATGGAGCTCCCAGAGGACCGGTCTATCCACTAAACCCCATTTTGGCCTACCTCGGCAGTGGGGTGGAACTCCAGAAGCGCATTGGCGCTTTCTGGAGTCCTCCTGTCAGAACCCATGACTGAGGTACAACTCGGGGTGACCATAGTCACCCTCGGGGCGGAACGCTGTCACGACTCACACCGGTCTACACAGTAAGATGCGTAATACCGACCTGCCTTAGACAAACCCACCAGCCGCACCGGAGCTGTCACCTGTCCTGGGTCGTTTGTAACGGCCACATCTCGGACTCTCACGCAGGGCAGTTCCCCAGTGTGTGCTGTCCCATTCGGACCCGCAGTAGTTGCTTTGTGCTGTAACCTTTCATCGTATTCGATTCAGATACTCACTGAAGCAACCGTGCCGGGTGAATATCTGAGTCAGTCGGTAGGCGACTCAGTCGGTCCTCCTTATCCAAGCAACGAAATTCGGCAGAACGGCACCTACAGCGCGTTGGCTAGCACAGCCCTGTATTTCAAGCCTTGCCTGCCAAGTCTGCCAAATTTTGGTCGTATATCATCGTTTACACGTCGGTCAGCATGTCGAAGGGTGTATATCGCGCCAGGACCGGTTCCAGGTTCACCAGGATTGGACAGGACCGTTGCTGCCTAGTATGAAATCAAGTGGTAGCCCTGTACAATCCGTATAGCCATCAGCCGCCGCAGACTCTCGAGTTGAGCTATACAGCGGGAAGAACTCGCCAGGTCTTTAGACTAGATGGGCGCCCCAAAAAGGACCATGGATCATACTACCCGTCGTTCCCGTGGTCCTCCGAGATTGGGCAGCAAACGATGGGCATGAAACGACCCTGCTATCCCTCGTACTCAATGGACTAATCGCCCGAAATAGTTTTCGAAGCTCCACCGACTGTTCAGGTTATGGCCTAGGTACTTCATGTATTAGCCCACCTGAAGTTCAATATCATCAACCCAGAAGCATGAGCTGTTTGGTGCCTAGCACTTGTGTAGGCCATGGAACCATATCACCTCAGTTTTCTGAGGCGCCACCCTCAGACCCAGCTCATAATTTTTTTGCACGACACAAGTCAACCCTGCTCGGCGAGCAGAAGTACCTCTTCAAAATGGGACCCTCTAGCCAGTATTAGGGTATCGTCCGCATAGCAAATGATACTTAGCCAGGTGGCAGACTGGTGTGAAGGACTGCGTCATATGCGAGGTTCCATAACTATGGGTTTAGCCCATAGTTATGGAACCTATGGAGCTATAGAGCCCTAAACAACCCTGCAACATACTTCCCGTCGAATTTCCATCCCGCTCCGATCGGTAAATTTCATAGTCCTGTCGCGCAGATAGGCTTCTATGATTATCCGCAGGTAGAGCGGCACCTCGTGATATTCAAGGGCCGTCCAAATTGCCTGCCAGGGGAGGGTGCTGAAATCGCAGCATCATAAACCTACGCACATTTTCGACCGAGAGCTGTTTAGAGATCACAAGGTTTATATGTATGTACTAAATGTTCAGTTAAAAATTAATTCAGTGTACAGACACGACTTCATAATAGTAATATATTAGATACTTATCATAACATTAATAGCTGAAAATAAGATAATCAGGATAACAAATGCTCAAGGAAATATCGCGTATGTTACATAGGAAGTAGGAAAATGTACAAGGAAATTTATTTTTATGTTCTAATGTTACTTAAGTTTTGAATATTTACAACTTTATAAGTCTTCTCACATAGTTATATTAATAGTAGGCCTTATTTAAGTTATAATAGATAAAATAAATGTCTCAACATTTATGTAGAAATTTAAATGTGGTAGATCATTTCCTGAAATGCTGATATTATATTATGTGAATAGCTAAAATTTACTGTTTTGCTTTAACATGCAAAATGAAATAGTCAAATGTTCATTTTATTACTAAAGCCAAATGTAAGTTAATAGTTCAAAAGTTCATAGTTTTACTTTTTAATCGACTATTTACATAAACTGACACAAATAAGGAAAGTAGAGTTAGTTAAGTTATTTATTTCATTAGCCATTTATTTAATACAAGTTTTCGCCTGCGGCTTCACTCGCATTTAATAAAAAGTATCCTATCCTATATTACTTTTTTTTTTTTATATATTTAAGCTGCCAAAATGACTCTGCACTGCCTGATGGAAAGCAAGAGCAGAATCCAAGAGTGGTGGCCACCATCCTCAATGCGAAAAAGAACAATGCAGCATGGTGACCCACACTATGGCGGCCTGG